>JAPDSC010054880.1:264936-290713 GCA_026290005.1 Latrodectus geometricus
TTTTTTAGTCTAAGCATAAAATTAAACTTATTTTTGCATTCAAGTAATGAAAATAATCTTGAAGGAATATATAAGTTGCAAGAAAGATAAATGAAAATGGTATAATTAAATAAAGTGTGATAATGATTAATTTTTTTAAACAAAACTTAAAAAGTTTACAATTAATTTGTGGTTGTAGTGCACTTACCAAGGAACATTTATAACGTCTACATGAAAATTAAAATCTAGCCTCATCAGAAAGAAGACAATTTTATAATCAAATTAAGATTAATTTATTACTTCAACAACAGCTCTAAAGAAAATTGAAGTAAACACATTTTAATTATGGAAGAATTTAAATAGCCATCGGTAATTTAGCTCATGAGAAGAGGGATAAAGTTTAGAAAAAGTCATGGGGAAGCATAATCTAAAGGCAGGTACTCGTGGCGGTATAATTAATATCAACTCAAATAAATCGATCCAAAAATGTTCCAGAGAAGTATTCTTTTAACCCTTGCGATTCATTCTCAAATGGCAATTATAGGCACTTTTGAAGTCTTCCTCTATTCATTCCTTTTTCATGAGGAGAGTGTATTGATTTTAGGAATATAATTTTTTAACAATTAAATGCCCAAGAATTAAGAGAAAATATAGAAATACCAACATCACTATACTTCAGTTTATTTATATTCATTTTTAAAAGAACATTTATGATTGCTTATGATGCGAAATATGGTTTCAGATAGTTTTTGAAATACTTAAATACTTTTTCAAATAACTATTCTCTGAATAAATTGCCAGACAGTTGCACTCAGTTCCGCAAACAACAACAAAGAAAGTTTCAAAAACTATTCTACGTGTCTAGCAAGGTTATAAAATGTGATTATACATGCTAAGATCAAAACACTCTTCTCAATTGTAATTGAAGTCTATGATGTCACACGGCTAACTCATCAAGTAATGTATAATTTCCCAGACAGAAGTTTAAAGTTCGAATTCTGCTTCATAATGACAAATCTATGATTTAGATTTCGTGTTAAAATGTATACGGATTCATTTCTCTGTGTGGAATTTGTCATTATTTTTGAGTAATATTAAAGCAACTCTCTCCCTCTCTCTGATTTGTATTTTTGAAATTCGTATTTTTTGAAATTTTTTTTTCTAGATTTTAATTATTTGAATCTTACAAATAGAATTAACAAAATATACGGTTGTTTTATAAAAAATGCATTTCAGATATTAAGGAATAAATTTATTTTTGTCAATCTCTCTAAAAATATATATGTTTATTCGGAACTAAATAGCAATTAAAGGTGCTGGTAATAAAATGAAGTCATCAAAAAACTACATAACTTCCTTAAAAATTAATATCAAATCTGTAATTTATTTCACAAAAAAACACAATTACAATTATTGCCTCCTGACAATTAATTAAATGTATATTAAAAAAATAAGTCTTTATAGAAAATAAGTAATTTGTACCATAATTGTATTATATTTTATTTCAATGAGTTTAGCAATCCTTAATTTCTCTTAAAACTTCTTATGCATTTCATACGAGGGCGAAAATATTTTGCTATCAACTGAAATTTCAAGAAGGCATATTCCGCAACAAATAGAAGTTTTAACTTGAAAATAATGAGCAAACAGCGCAACCAGGAATTCTTAATATAAAATAAAGTTCTTAGATTTTTCACTTTACTAGATATTTAAAAGTTACCCAAAATATAATTTAAATTAACAGATAATTTGGGAACACATATAAATAATAAATAGTTCTAGTATACCAAACAGTACTAAATTTCCAAATGATGAAATACTCTTTTGTAAAACACTTTTTATAGAATGTAATCTTAAACTACATGACAAAAATTGAGTACAAAATAATATATATAAAAGGTATAAGTTATAGATAAAAGTTACATTGACAACCTTCCAGAGACTTTACAAGAACAACTTTGCATTTAATGAAACATCAATGGACTTGCAAAAATTAGTATTGATTGTGAAACGCAAACTGATAATGAATTATCCCTTAAAATTATTCCATACTCTTTATTTTGGTGAAAATAATTTCTTCCCTTAGAGAGTAAATATGATTTCTAATTTCCAAGTTCAGCAGTTATGAATTAAATCTGTCCATTTCGATGAAAATACACATCGGTATTTTATTTAAGTAGAAGCGTTTTTGAGGCTTTATGGAATTGACACTCGTGCAAAAAACATAAATTGTACGTAAAGCAAATTCACGAATAGAAGTAACTGTTGAACAAATTACACAATAAGTGTTAGTAAATATTTCCCGAAATTGTATGGATTGTTTCATCTAATTATTTTCTATAAACTGAATACTGATCTAGCCTAAAAATTTGAAGCAGAAATAAACGAGACTTTTAAATTTTTTCTGCTTATTAAAAAAAAGACATTTCAGTTTTTGAAAATGTCTCTACCTTTTTCGTTACACCTGTTCATGTTCTCTCAGTATCATAAATATTCGTAAAAGTAACGAGTTTGAAAATATTTTTTTGGGAAAGAAATTTTGCTAACACAACAAAATATTAAGTATCAATGAGATAAACAAGTTCATTGAAAACAATGTTTTCTAAAATATTTCTAGCTTTTACCACTGCCACATAATATCTATAAAGCTTATATATTTTCTATAATTTATCATTGAAATATTCTTTCTCGTTATAATATCAATTATTCAGAAAAAAATCTCAAAGTTCTTTTCACAAAATTACAATTTTTCTGCTTATTGTTTTTGTCTCTAGTATTATTATAGTACAACATTATTTTGCATATCACACATGTATGCATTTTAATAAATGTACAAATAGAGTAAACAGGTTGTAGATTATAAATCAAATAAATTATTCGTTATTTTGAGAAATTTTTTATGGATTCTTATTCACAACTGAATTTCTCTAGTATAGCTCATCTATTTACATGATTTAACATAATATTTTATGTTTACAATTTTTTACAAGTAAATCTAGATATATTAAATTTAACATCATAACTATAGAATAAACTAATTTTCTTACTATGGACTGAATTTTATTCAGCAGAAGTTAATTTTTATTACTTATTTTTATACATTCCTTTGTTTATTTAATCTTTTTTTTTAATTCTATATCTCTTATTATCTCATTTAACTTGTCATTCAAATCTGCATTTATTTGAGCATGTGTTTCTACTATGCGGATAAAAGATGTTTTTAAAAATTACAAGAACTAATTTTGTTTTATATAAATAACTTTCACACACACATGCAATGTTTTCATTCCAAGTGATTAATTTGTAAATCAAAAAAATGCAAACAATTCACACACACACACACACACATATATATATATATATATATATATATATATATATATTAGCATGTTTAAAATGTGTGTGTATTTCATAATATTTAATTCTCTTTGCACATCAACCTTTATTGTGAAAGGCGCATTTTGTTGCTTTAATCAAATAAATACCGTTTATTTCTGTGTTTCTTAGAAACAACTTATATTAATTTTTTTTGGATTTATTATGATATGAAAATAATATATTTATAAGAATAATTTCTTATTTTTTAATATATTTCTTTCAATTTTGTTTTTAATTAGTATTTTAAATCTATAATACATGTATAAAATTTTCCTTCTTTTTTGATGTTCATGGTTTACTTAATTTTTGATCAATATTAACAGATTCAAGAATAAAGTTTATATAATGTCAAGGTTGATTGTGTCCCATACTGTAAGGGTATTTTGCATCATAATTAAAGAAAAGTGGCATTTTAAAACAAAATTATATTTAGTTTTACAAGTTTCTGTGCTTAAATTTGATAGTTCCTTTTAGGATATTTCAAAATTTATTAAAGTTACTTAAGAGTTTCTCTATTTTCTGCATTTTTCAAATTTCCAAACGTAATTTGTAATCCGAAATTCAGTTTTACATAAATTTAAGATGAAATTGGTTTCGGTCGAAAAATATATAAATCAAATATAAATTGCAAATGCTCCGCTATTTTAAGTAAATTATATGAACGTCACCTTAATAATTATCCAAGTTTCAGCAAAAATACTTCAATTTACTTTTAATGGGATGAAAATATATCAAATATACATTTTTATATGCTTTTTTTTTGTTTTTCGAAAGATTATTTGATGATTCAAATAAAACCATCTTAATTTCCTACATTTAAAGTCTAAGCTGCTTACAATAAATTTGCATTTGTATTAATGTGCACTTAAATCATGAGGTGATATTCTTCAAATTTATAATTTAATCTGATTAAATCTGACATTATCATAAGAAATAAATCCCATTTGAGGAGATTAAAGATGGCTGCTAGAGGAGTCAAGGGAGATTAATTTTCTTACACTTGTGTGAAAGTCTTAAGGTTAGAAAAGTAGAATCACTTAGAAAAATCTCTAATCTTCTAGGTATGTATCTAAAGGAAATTAGTAATTCCTAGAAAACTTGTCTGGCATGTTTGACAGTTCAATTTCATTGCTGAATAACTTGGCAATTTTATCTCTAATAAATCTCATTTCATCAGTAAAATATTCCGAGGAATATTTCTCCTTTAGTTTAATAAAATAAGGACAAAAGCATGGTTTAAGAAGGAATAAAATTAGTATAATATAAATCGTTTCCTTCACATAGATTTATATAATACGAATTATTATAAATTTCAGTTTTTCACGCAAACTTAATAAACCATTTCTAAAAATTTTCTAAAAATTTTGATAATAGTTTAATATTATATTTGTAAAAATATGAGATTATTTTAATTTGAATCGGTACTTTTAAAGTTAATGATATTATTTCTATATATTCGAGGAGGGACGCAGTGCAATAATAAAACAAGCATTAAAATAAATATACTAGTAAAGTTCTCAGGTAGAAACAAAAAGTTCTCGATAAATTTATTTTTATAAATTTCACCCACTGTTATAGTGATTTAAGAGACTATGAGTACACATATTTTATAGATTTTTAAGAATTTTCCAAAATATAAATGCTTTTGAAATCTTGCATGAATTGAATTTGTTTTAAAAAAATACTTAGTAATTACTGAAGCATAACTTTTTAATTTTTTTTATTTCTGCTGGCATATCTGAAGAAACAACTCAGAAGTTGCCATATTGAGAAAAATATACCTCAAAATGTGTTTCACTACAAAAATAGTGACAAAATTCCACTAGGAAAGAATAGGTTTGAAGATAATTCATACAGTTTCGCTATATGGCTAAGAAATTTCCGTTATTTTTAACTAATAACAACAAAACTGTCGAAATTTTAAATTTGTGTCATATTAGAAATATGTGTATGATGTAATTAATGAGGCAATATATAAAATTTTTAAAAATTTTATTCAAAATCTCTAACGAAATCTTCTCAAAATCTATTCAAAATTAGAAAATGCCATAAATGATAAAAATCACAAGGTAAAATCCTATAATACACACCCTGAAGGGAGCCTGAAGGAAGCCTTAAATGCAACACCCTAAAGAATGCATTCAAATAACAGGAAATGTACGCCATGCATAAACGGAGATGAATATGCAAATAATTAGAATTTCAGCACAGCACGCACGCCTGTGTGCCACTTCAAAGCGTTATTTAAGGCATGGATATTTCGACTATTTCAAGTTTGGCAATTATGCTTTTCTTCCCGTTTTTTCAAAAGAAATGATCAATAATGTCTCGTAGAAAAAAGCGATCATGTTTTGATCAAATATCCGAATTCGACAGAGAAAGGACAGTGGTCTATATATCTATAAAGAATAATCACAATCTAAAATAGATTGTGATTATCTTTGAGGCAAAATCGGTAGCCGTGTTGGTCATAACTAGTAATGCGGGTATGTCATCGTTGAATGCAGAAGGGTATGACGGACAAACGTGTTGGATTGCATCCAAATTAGTGCACCACTTCATGTGATGACAGGCAAATTGTGCACATGGCAGTTACTGATCGCTCAGCCACATCACGAACCATAACAAGCACATTCAGTTTGAAACGCATCATCCAGTGTCTGCGAGTACCATTCGACGCCGTTTACAGCAGAGTGGTCTGCCCACAAGTCGTCCATTTCTTCGTCTACCATCGACGCATAATCACATACGTTTTCACAAATGGGGCAATAAAAAAGGATTTAAATAGCAGAATAAGATGAAAGTGTTTTTACAGACGAAAAACGCTTCTGTTTGCAACACTAAGATGGTCGTATTCGAGACTGGAAACACCGTGGACAGAGGATACTGAACAGCTGCGTTATGTACCGCTACATTGGTCCTGCACCAGGTATTATGGTATGGGGTGGTTATTGGATAACACTCTCGCACTTCTCTAGTATGCATTGCCGGTACTTTAAACAGCCAGCTCCACATCTCCGAGGTGTAGGAGATAGTTATACATCTTTACCTTCAGGGATTGTCTACGACTATATTTCAACAAGAAAATGCGTGACCACAAGTGTCATGCATTACCAAAGGGTTCTTCGTCAATCACCAGATTGAATCACTTCCCAGGCCGGCTGGCTCTCCGGATCTTTCACCACAGAAAACACGTGATCCATGGTTGCTCAACGATTGACCCAGATTATATCCCCAGCTGTCACACCAAATCAACTTTGGCAACGTGTGGAAGCTACTTGGTGTGCTGTACACCAAAAACACATCCAAAGTCTCTTTGAGTCAATGCCGAGGCATGTGGCCCTGGTGATCTCCAATGATGGCGGCTTTTCTGACTACTGATTTTGGCAGGAGCCACACTTCATAGAAGTCTATAAATTTAAGTATTTGATACTTGATCAACATGTTATCTACAAATTAAATTTTGTTGCGATACCTCTTGTCTTTCTTGGTGTAGTAATTTGGGTAACCAGCAGTGTATATGGGAATCAGTAGAAATTCAAAATGAAAAAACAAATTTGCATTTCAACTCCACAACTGATGTACATATATAGCTTTACAAAGAAATTCAAAAACATTTAAGTGTAGTTTACAAAATAAAATATTTGCACAAGAAAAAAATTAGATGACAATATTGGAATTTAGGTTATGGCTTTTAAATAGCAGTAAGATAATTATATACATGCTATTATTGGTAAATTTGAATAAAAGCAACAATTATGGGTGTAAGGTAGTTCAATACCATCTACCATTACTTAATATATTCCAACTGCGAGGATATTTCAAAGAACTGGATAGTGAAGCAAGCGTGGTTTCTTGATTTTACGGGTCAACAGATGATATATATATTGTCAGACACGTAAGTCCAACGTATGATAACCACTAAAGTAGATCAAATTACTGTTGAGACAGATTAGAATGTCATCCGAAAATGTGTGAAAAACCGTTTTGATGAATGAGTATTATAAGATCAAAATCCCATAGCGTTTTCCTGCTGATAGTTTATAATACAGTTCATTAGCAGTGAGATCGTTTGCATCCTGATAAAAAATGAAACAATATAGCGGTTATTTTTTTTTCTTGTAATAAATCTGATGAAAGAATAACGGCTTTTGAAAATATGCAAGAAATTGCACCTGGTATTGAGCACTGTGCCATGGTATAATATAGCGCCCTTATCGATTATCACACCAATTTTTACAAAGTAGAATTTCAAATCCATTTATAAAACGCTTCTCATGCGTCAAAATATAATATTTCAATAGTTTTAACACAGTCAACTCAATTTGATAATCTCATATAATATGAAACAAAATGTAGTAGTCATATAGCACGCTGAAACTTAGCAATGGAACCTCGAATGTATGATATTTTGTAATACATTAGACAAGTTTTGAGTAGCAAAGAAGAAAATAAACATAACATCTTTAACATTTTTGTGTCTTTAGATACATCCATAAGTATGAAATTTTAGTTCTTGTTTGCAGTGCTCCGGAGATGTGCAGTATAACAATAAAGAGTTTATTACTTTAAAATGCAAATTTTAAGAAATACAGAATGTCCTGTATAAAAATCTAGATCTCTTACAGAATAATATTTTAACACAATTAATAATCAAGATAGTTATGATTGACTGACATTTTCACCAACTCTTTTTTATAAGATTTTTATATGATGCCCTGCAATATACCAAATGAAGCTTATTATGGATAATTTTAATAACTTGTTGGAATTAATTATACACAATAGAATAAATATAGCCCTGTTACGTAACTACAATGTCCATATAGATTAAAGGTCATGAGGAACCAATCCCTGTATTGCCACTATTTTCTTAACGAAATTAAAATATATAATAAAACCAATATTTAGTATTTATTTCAAGAATTTTTTTTTTTTATTATTGGTAAATTTCAAACTATTTATATTGATTATACTCATCAAAATTATTTCATTTACTGAGAATGCACTTAAATATATTTTATTAAAAACAACTATTTTATTTGAAAAGAAAAATTGGCAACCATCTGATCTATAATAGTGACAGCGATCAAAGAAGGAATTTAGAGAATTTTTAGGAAAAGCGAAGGAATGAGATTTATTAATATAGCATGGAATTTAGAAATTGTCTTCCTAACTTACATTTTCAGATAAACATACCAGAATCACTTTTTGAAACATTCGCTAGAATTCCCAACTGATTAATTTTCGAAAAAGTTTTCTTTCATATTTATTAATCGATTACTATACTTCTATCATTGAGAAAAAAAGAAACAATATAATAGATTTTGAAAATATTTCATTTCTATTTTAAAATTTCAATATAAATGTATTTGTGAGATTCCTTCCATACTCTTTTCTAAAAGTGTGCTCTTCTGTATTCCCGTTTGTTGAAACCACAGGTTACAACCAGTAATTTTATAATCTTGATTTTTTGCCTAAGATGGGCAATAGAACTACTTATATTAGATCTACTTAGCCTACTATCATTTCTTCTCTCTAAGCTATTATCTTGATCCCAGGCTACTATTGCATTTTTTCTACATCATTAAGATATTTTTGAAGAGATTCTAAACAAGAAAACATAAAAACATAAAAATATATAGTTAAGTAAATTTTTACACAAACGCACACATATACTGTAGGTAAATCATTTCACAGTATTTATAGTACAATATTTTATAAATTATTACTACATTAATTGATTATTACTTATATATATGAATTCATTTGTTCTCATATATTAACACAACCATTACTGATATTTAATAATAAAATTATTTGGTTAAAGTATAAATCATTGCATTTTCATGAAAATTCATAATTTTGTTATTTTTTGTGAATTTTCGCATCTTGTTTGTTAAAAATATTAACTGTGTCCTTTTCCCTTAACATTTTTCATAAGTCTGCGTAAAGCAATTTCTCAAAAATTATCATTTTAGTAGATTATATTTGAATATTTACTTACAATAACCACAAATTTGAAACCCTTTCTTCCTAAATTTGCCTATCAAAAATCATGAATATTTATATAAATAATTTATCACTTTTCTAATCGCAAGCATGTAGAAAATACAAAATGATTATAAAAAAAAAATCAAAACTTAAAAAAATTCCAAGCTTAGACGTATTACATTAAAATAGAAAGGACTAATCAATTACCTTTAAACTAGATGAAATAGTTTAGCTTATTACACCAATAAATTTTGAATGTTGTAATATAAAAAGAAATTCATTATTCCTTAAAGAATATACTTGTTCAGTAAAACAAATTTTAATTAGTAATTAATATTTTTTCTTGATAAATATCTGCATTTCAAATATTTTTAAAGAAATATACAATTATTAAGTATTTTATGTTTTAAGAAATCTTTGTTTCCTTTATTATATTCCAAATTCAGTGATTCAAAAAATTTTAATAATAAAAATTGACTTATGAAATTCAGGTTCAACAATATTTTCTCATTTAGTAATTAGCACCAAATAATGTATTACTCTTGTCAAATTAAATCGTTCGAACTTCTCTTGAGATATTTTCTCAAATTTTATTTATTATTTCATACTTTCGCGTAAAAGATTACTTACTTTAGTTTTAAAAATCATTTTATAATAAATAGTAAGACCATGTTCACTCATCATGCACAAATATTTCATTCACATAGTTTCTTATATTTTTGTCTGGTAGTTGCCTCAGAATCTTCCACATTTGTACCTTGTCGATTTCTATTAAAGTTAATAACTGTAGAAGAGAAAGAAACTACTCTAAATATGTCAGTAACTTGTCCATTAGCTCTTAATTATTAGTGGGAAAAGGGTTAAGGAATGAAAAGAAGCAATTCTTTTTAAAAATTGTCCATCATTTTGATTATGCTCTGTGTATAAAAATTGTGAAGGAACTGTCATCTCCGAAAAGTACTTGCAATCAATGACTTGAAGTTCTAATACTTTTTTTAGCTGATTCGCACAACAAATGAAAATCTTTATTTGAACAATTTATGTATACATACCCAAAATACCATTGGATTTGAATTCCGACTAAGTCGCATGCCAATGCACAAATATTGATGAATGACTACAAACTTCAAGTATATTTTGAAATTTAGAAGGGTTTCACTTTAAAATAAGAGATTTTTTTGCTTTGTTTCAACAACATTTTATTATCACACAATGATTTCCCAATCCAATTAACCTTATTTTAAATAAATATTAGAAAAAATTGCGTCATCTCTTTCAATATTTAAAGACAAAATTAGGATTCTGCCAAATACAATCTAACTATTCTGTTTTAAAACTCATTTGAAGCTTTGCATCAAACGATGTTTCTAATAATTGATAGCAAAAGAAATAAATACCAATAACTAAAAAAAAATATTAATTATTGTTATCTTTAATATTTTCTTTTTCTTGTATTCAAAGAAAAAAGAATGGTTCCACTTAACATATTTGAGATAACATGATTAAACAGCATTTTTAATATCAAACTGGAATTTCCAATAATTAAATACAGATCTTTGCATAATTAAGACTATCACAAAGAAGTATTAACCTAATGTTTGAATGATACACTACAAATTCATTTCTTCAGCACAAATGTTTAATCGAAGTTATTTATTGTTTACTAATATTACTTTATTACTTTTGTTTAACCTATTTTAGAAAATTTTCTACTCATTTTTGTGAGTAAAATAATAACGTATTTATTGAAAAAGACTTAAGTACTCTAAGAAATTAAATCCTATATGAAAATTATCACACTATTCTAGGCCTATTACTTTTTGGCATAAAATTAGGTTTATCAAAACTTTCTTTGACTCCAAAGCAGAATTGTAATACATTTAAACAGATGGAGCCATTTTACAGTAATCTGAAGATATTTTCGAGGTATTTTTGATTTTCATGATGTAACTTTAATAGCACAGACTCATAATAGTTTCATTATTGAATATTTTGAACTGATTTCTATGAATTTTATGCATTGAATTCATGTAATATATTACCCTATTTTAAATGAATTCCATAAATTAAATGAAAAACAACTCAGATTTATCTATACGAATATTACATTAGGCCTAATCTAGAAATGAGAGTAGTTACTTAGCAAGTTTCGGGTCTCTCAAATAATTTGTGGCCTAGGTAAAGAGCTTTCCCCATAAAAACGCACAAAATTGGAGCTCAAACTGTTATGAATAGACAGATAATTCGTTTAAAAAATGAGTTAAATTGATACAGCACATCATACCATCCTTGGAATAACTGTTTGAATATAAAAAGTTATTATATGTTTCTTTTATTTCACATTTTATTTTAAAAACTGATGTCCTTAAGCTCAAGAAATAAAGTGAAGTAGGCCTGTGAAAATATTTTCACAAACTTCCCCGAAGTTAATATGCACGAAGTTTAATGTCTCTCAATTTATGAGCAAATATACAAATACGTATATGACCTGTAAAATACACAAAATAGAGAGTACAGTATCCACAGCTCGATATATTAGAAAGCATTGCAGAATAACTGATTTCATTTTCTGATTCAGCTGCCAAATTATTGTTAAAATCAATTCACTAAAAAATTAGCTAGGCACCAAAAAATCTTTCTTTCTTATCTTACATAGTTTATTTTTAATTAAGTACACTTTAAAACTGCCTATAAGAAAACATTAGATGGCATTTAAATGGCTTGAAGAAAATTCATTTAAAATATTTCCTTATGAAGCCAAAAAATGTTTCATTTGCAAACAAAATCTAATTATTTCTCATTACGTTTTTCTTATAAATCTTCAGTGCATAAAGTATTCACACAGCAAAGTATTGATTTTTTTGAGCAAATTAAATTCCAGTGTCTTTAGTCTTAAATTTGAGAAAAAAAAAATTATATTTGATTTCCTGGCAAAAAATTAATTGTTTGGTAAAAAAAAATAAATGAAAAATATAATTTGCAAAAATATTTTTGGTTTCGAAACTCAAGAAATAAATAAAACTTATTCGAAAGCAATTGGTGAATCAAAAGGCATAACCTTATTGCAAAATTGATAAGTGAATAAAATGTGTAAGGGAAAAGTGGAAGAGAGTGAAATGAAAAGCAAAAGTGAAAAGCTTTCTTGAAGTACTGAATGACTTAAAATGAAAAAAAAATAACTTGCGTTCCTTTTTAACAATATAGATTTCTCTATGCAAAAAACGTTTTAGTATCTATATCTAATTTCTATTCAAACCCTTTCCATCTTTTATTCCTCCCAAATATCTCCGCTTCTTTGTTAAATTAGCTCTCAGTAAAGAAGAATCCAAGATGATCCTATTGTTTTGCATTATCTATTTTTTTGCCACATCTCCTTTTCTTGTGTAGTTTCTAGACAACGCATCTAGCAAGCGGATCAGAAATCACATACGAAAACAAAGTTGCTGCCTTCCAATCTAAAGAACGAAAGGCAGACTAGGCTACGCTTCGCAGTGGGTCAAAACAAAACAAAATGAAAGGTGGTTGCAGTGGGTGGGGAGAGTGGTAATACAGTAAAACATGCTTCCATTCTGCAAATACCAAAACTAAAGAAATTTCTTCGAACCGAAACAGTAATTCGCGCTTATTTTTCTCTTCCCCCTTCTCACATAATAAAGATACAGTTGGTTTCGCGTGGAATTAAGTGAGTTGACTAGCTTAGCAAATTAAGTTGACTGATGGCTCTCTTTACTTTCATTATGTGACAACTTTTAGATATTGTGTCTACATCTTTAACTGTTTGAATTTCCTGATATATTATTTATTTTATAATTCTAAAACTTTATTTTGTAATGATATTACGTGATAAAAAAAAGTTCATTCTTTCTTCATTTGAATATATTTTGTTCAATGACAATTTTTATGGATGGTTGAAAAATGTCATACTTATAAATTCTTATAATTTTTACTATAACAATAATCTTCCTTTTAAATAAAATACAATAACAGGAATTTATCATGATATGCATACTTTTTCATATTATAAACTGTGCTGAATACTTTTAGGGTAAATTTAGGATTTTTTTCCTTGAAATGTATTGTTGAGTTTTTCAGCTCCTGAAACAAGGAATAATAACGGTTTTTCTCAGAAATTTCCAAAACAGCTTACTTTTACCTGGTGATTGAAAAGGTTACCTTTTAAAAGTAGATTAAAAGTTTTGCCCATAACATTTTTAAATAATGAAATAATACTGAGTTTCTATTTTCCCGGAACTCATCTATTGTAATGTGTTCCTGAGAAATTCTAACACTCCTTTACATGTGATACATAAATAAGGCTCTATATTTACATATTTGTGTGTTATGCAAATCATATTCAAAATGAAATATTTACAAAGTCTCTCAAAAAGGTATTAACTATAATATTTTACGATATATCTTTAAACATTACCGCTTAGTTTTGATTCATAGTGACGTAAATACGTAGACACTTTTCTGTCCTTCAGTTGAGCAGCTTGAGTGTTCGATTCCCACTTCTAGCTTGAATGTTTGAAGTGACTCAGAATCTACTTTAAAATGCATTTTCCGACCTAATTAACCTTTGTGATTAGAAATAACCTTTGAAAGACAAACAAACAGACGTAGGCATTTGTCTTGCTAATTCATTTTTCCAATCCACATAACACAACAATGGAAATAAGAATAGTATCTGAGAACTATCAAACTAAATAGGTCCATATAGTTCAATGATTTTTATATGGTTGGGGTTGAATTACACGCCTTTCGAATACATATATGTTGCCTCTACCAATGGGGCAACACTCCTCTTAACGATCTATCAAATGTCCTACAGGAAGGCAATATGCTGCAATAAAATTCTTATAACGGTAGTCAGCTGCTAAGCTGTATGTCAAGGGGTTTCAAAGCTATGGTGAAATAATGGAGTATAAGAATTTGTCAAGAAATGAACTATGTATAATTTTATCTTCAGCGTAATTAAACTATGGCAGAGTAGAATAAAGATTTTCATTTTTGTTGCAAATCATATCATTAACTTATATTATTTAAGATTCATTGGAATATACCTTGTGTTACACAATATTTGTATAGTATGTTTATTTGGTTAAATTTTAAAATACATACATATATACGTATTATAATTATAGTATATTACACCTAGATATAATCTCTTATGAGAAGAATTATATATATCTTGTATTATATCTAGGCAAAAATATACACCATGTGTGATACTTAAATATAAATGAAATTTGTTATCGTAATATTTTTATTTATACAACAGAGTCAAATTTTCATTGTATTTAAAATGGAATTTATCATACAAAAAATCATTTTTAATCTTAAGAAGTATACATAAACACTTAATATTATGAACATTTTTCCCAACGTGAATAGCATTTCATCATAACTTTACACAATGGTTCAGAATCCGTTTCAGTCCGATGCAACTAGCCTTAAAAGCTTCTGCGTGCAAAGAGTGAGAACCATATCAAACCGAATTGTATTCAAAATATGTATATTTAAAAAAATATAAAACTAGAGAGAACGACAGGAATTCTGTTGCAGACATGATTGTTGAAATGTACAACTAACATTTTTTATATTTTTACAAACATTATTTTAAAAAATTCATTGAAGATAAAATTGATGGATTCATTTTTAATATCTGTGGAGAAATAACATTAAAAAAGACAACATTCCTCCAAGAATTAATATAAACAAGCTTTAAAAATGCAATATAATATTTGAGTTTTCTATCAATAAATCACTTACTAGTACTGCCTCGTAATGAAATACTTTTGTACCTTTATTGTCTCCCTATTCATTTTATCTTTTATTCTTTTCAGTGTTGAGTTTTATTTGTAGTCTACACGTTTGAACAGAAAAGGAATGTTCTTCTCTGATCCGTAATCTTTTCTTATAATTTATAAGAAAAGTTTTTTAATAGTTTCATCATAATTTATAACATCTATTTTTGTTCTAATATTAATATTTAAGAATGGATTTTACTTGTTTTATTTTATATAAAAGTAGTCAATTTTAAATAAGATTCATCAGCATTTTGATGACATATTTCCAAAATATTGCTTTGCAAAAATATTTTTTCAATACTTTTGTTATTTCAAGGCCATTTATTGAAATTCATATCTCTGTTCATATATTTTTATTTTAAAGTCCTATGATTAAACAGAATTTAATACACATTTTGAAATGTCTGCAAATCGCATTTTACAAATGAATACTGAAATATGATATTTCAACAATTGAAGAATTGTTGTAAATATATATAATTTTATCAATGAAATTAAGTTTTAAAAGAGTAAAATAATACACAAAACATTATATGCCTCAGTTGAATGGTTAGCACTCTTTGCTTAACTTCAGAGGTAAGTGGGTACAATTTCAATGTTAGGTATGAATGTCTGAAGTTATGCTAATAGTATTTGTTTTGTGATTAATTGATAAACTCTTCCAATTTTGTATTCAAAAATGATAAAAGAGCAAAACGTTAATAGGTAGTATGCAGTAATGTAAATATGTTGTATATATATGTAGAATGTAAATATCAAAATGTAAATATGTGGAGAAAATTGCAATTATATTTTCTTTTTGAAAAGAAAAATCTTTCTTCTAATTCAACTTGCATTCAACAATAATGGATGTATGAATAGTTTAAATTACCTCAATCGTAAAAATTTATAAATACAAGACATTGATATGCATATGGATTGTGTATTAAAAAAATGATAAGTGATGTAAACAATGCTTGATGCCGCTTAGTTTAAAACCTAACAACATAAACCTGTTGCAAAGCGTCTCTTAAGCAACTTTTTTTGTTGCCGGAAACCTTTTACATTCAGTTACATATAAAATTGGAAAACTTCCAAGTTTCCTTCATATGCATGCAGAAAACAGAAGTACAGTGTTTATCGCTTAACTGTGTTTAGGAAGGAAGCTATGAATTTTCTGCTTCAAGTAACAAATTCCTGTCATCGCGAAATAATCAACAACAAAAATTATGTTTATTTCGACCTATTTTAAACACTCCATTTTCAAAATCATCAATTTCATTTTGAATAATAATATAGCTTAAATCAACCGATTATTTAATCACCTGGATTTTCTCTACGAAATGGAATTTTGGTCGTTACTTTTAAAATAAAATTAAGCACTTTATATTATTTATATTAAATAATTTAATTCCTTTTGTGTCAACTTACTTTCATTTGAGAAATAATATCTCAGGACTTCAGGCAGCTTAACCATTGTTCATATTTCATAAACTTTAATTTATTTACACTTATAATTAATTAGCTTGAATTTAGTCAATTATTTATGAAATACTTTTTTTTTTTTTTTTTTTTTTTTTTTTTAGTTTTATAAGAAACCTTCATATTGACTTTTAAAACCAGTGTCTTTTTTGCCTCAATCTTGAAATTCTTAAAACACATTTTGCGTAACATTACTACTATTACTTGTTTAAATCAAGCAAAAACTATCATGGTTAAACTGTTAAATATGTAAAAAAAATTAAAATAAATTATATAGCGCCCCCTATCTCAGCAACACCCATGACGTCATCAACAGGGAAGTCAGTCCCTCACCAGCAACCATAGGAATGAGACATATACTAATATGACTCTTATATCAACCCTTTTCCCTTTATGTTTAGATTTCATTTTGTTTTATTTGTAGTATATAGATCAGTGTTGTGCTCAAGTTGTATATTAAATGGTAATAAATTACTTTTGAGCTATTTAAGGAATTATTTCTTTTTCCTATTCAACAGATAAATCCTACAATAAAATAATGGCTGCCCAACCCTAAAATAATGGCTTGAAGTATTGTTATCCGTGAATTATGTAAAGAACTTAATGAATAATAAGTAAAATTGTTAATTCTGAATATTATATTTGAAATATCTCCTTTACAGTGTGATAATGTTTCGAAATTGAGTTATAAAATTTAATTGTTTGATGACAGTTTATTTTTCATGACACGATACTTTTGTTTTGATTTAAAACAGGAAATGAGGCATTACAAACGCCCGTTGTTTTGTCTTTCATTGGCGCCTCATTGCTTAACCTTTCAATATTTATGATTGCTATGAATTAATGTATATTAATGCTTATTTTTAATTTTTCATCATTCCCTTTCTGTTTAGAATCTTTGAGTTTTATTATGTTAGTTATGGGTTTCATTGAATAAAGAAATAAAATGTTTCGTTTTTCCATGTATATTTAAGGGATATATTAAGATAACAAAATAATTATTAATATTTTGGTAAAAGGAACAAGAATTGATATTTAAAAAACTGAAAACTTTAAAGAAATAAAAGTCAATAAAACATTTGTTGTTATTTATATATAAAATATTCTTTGAATGCATATGACTAACAGTTATCTTAATATATTTTGCTATATTTCATGTTGGTAATGAAGTATTGATACACTTTATAAACAAAGATACATTTGTTGATTTGGTAACTCTAAAACGAAAGTATAAAGAATTGACTGAAACGAACTTAAAAGCTTCATGGTAAAATTTTGAAATATTTTGTTTTGGTTTTGTTTAGTTTAATTTGAAATATATAATAAGAGTAATTTCTTATAAATTTAGTGAGATTAATGTAATAAAATTGGTTTAATTATATTATGATGGTGAATATGATATGAATATTTAATGTTTATTTACAATAATTAAAGAGTCAATTTTTATGTGCAATAAATGTGCAATAAAAGGTTTAAGTTCACTTATATTTAATATAAATGGGTTATATTTTCGCATAATACTTAGGACTGATTTTAACATATTACTTCTTTATATAACGTTTAGATTGATAGTGTTTAAACTTTGTTTTAACTAAAATAAGGAACCACATATTAAAAAATAAACAATATTTTAAATCAGCTGAAAAAAAAATATGTCATTCCTTGGAAAAGGGAAAAAGGAGGATTTGATAAACCTCGCGACTGAAAAGTACAAACCTCCTAACTCTAGGGTAAATAACCAATTCAAAGTTTCCAATTTTGAAAGTCCAAAGTTTATTAAAGACAAACCAGAAAGAAGATTTTCTGTTCATTGCTATGGATGTGGTAATCCTGGTTTTATTCAGTCTAAGTGTCCAAAGTGCAACAAATTAAAAGAAGAGGCTAAAACATTTTTTAATGCTGTAAACTTGTATAAGTCGCAAGCTTCAGAATCATTGTCCAGTTCATATTTTTTAACTGTTTGTGGCGAAAAAGCAGCCTTTTGTGCAGACACAAGTGCGTCAAACTCTATTGCAGGAGAGAGATTTTATACTTTATTGAAAGAGAAAGGTTTCAAATTTCAAAAGAAGAGTATCACAATGGTACTAGCCGGTGGAAAAGGTAGAAATGTCCCAGCTTTGACAACAGTCGTAAATCTTAATGTAGAAGGAAAGAGAGCTCGTATGAAATTTATTGCGTTACCAAACGCTAAAGGCAATAGAACGTTGCTTGGTACTGACTTTCTTCAGGCTGCTGGTATTGTGCTAAACATCCAGAATGGCACTTGGCATTTTAGTGTATATCCACACAGGCATTACTCATTTTATCGTGAACCATCCGAAACCGTAAGTACTGCAAAAGTAATAATGTCGCAGAAATTAACTTCTCCTGATATGTCTGCTGAAATTTCAGAAACCTCTAATTCCGTGAAATTGAGGGATGATGAAGGAAAACACTTGACAAGAGAACAACGTCAAAAGTTAAATTCATTGCTGAAAAAATATGAAAGTAGCTTCAAGCTAGGGGGAGAACCTACTCCTTTTATTGAACATAGAATCCAGACTGGAAATAGCCTACCTGTTGCCGAACCGCCATATAGAATGACACCTGCCAAGAAAGAATTGTTGAAGAAAGAGCTAGATTCCTTACTAACAGAAAGAATAATTGAGGAGCATGAATCTCTTTACGCGAGTCCTGTGGTATTAGTACCTAAACCGAACGGTACCTTCAGACTGTGTGTTGGTTACCGCAAGTTAAACTCAACAACTATTCCGAATAACTATCCACTACCTAGAATGGATGATTTATTGACTGAAGCCAAGTCGATAAAATACATGTCTACGATAGACTTAAGAGCCGGTTATCATCAGGTTAAAGTTCACGAATCAGATCAAGAAAAAACTGCCTTTATCTGTCCATTTGGAACTTTTACATTTTAACGTATGCCTTTTGGTTTGCGTAATGCACCCACAACTTTTCAACGTCTCATTTATAAATTTAGATCTGGTCTCAAAGATGCTTTTGCATTATCATTCCTTGACAATATCATTATATTATCAGAAACTTTTGATGAACATTTATCAGATATGGAAAAAAGTGTTTGAAAGACTTTCTATGTTTAAACTGAATGCTAACAGAAGCAAATGCCATTTCTCTTGTGACAAAGTGAAATATTTAGGTTATTGGATAACTGAAAAAGGTGTAGAAGTGGATGCTGACAAAGTATCTTCTATTAAAAAAATTCCAACACCAAAATGTGCTAAAGAAATTCAGTCCTTCCTACAGACTTGTTCCTATTTCCGGAGATATGTCCCACATTTTTCTGAAGTTGCTAGGCCCCTTAGTGACTTAACTAAAAAGAATAATCAATGGACATGAGGTGATACAGAACAGAAAGCATTTGAAGAGTTAAAACGACGGTTGATCTCACCACCTGTGTTGTCTCAGCCAGATGGATCTAAACAAGGCTTTCTAGAAATCAAGGCTATGGCAGCTGAGAATCATGGGATTGTTGACGTCATCATCGGAGGGAACGTCTAAATTTGTGTTGTGTTCAATGCTACGCTTCGATGTGTTAGTAAAGCAGAAAAATTTCATATGTTAATCTAAATTTTTTGCATCTCAATGCAATTATATGTAAAAAAAAAAAATACTTATTTTAAACTTGAAGTCAACTGAAATGTGTGAGTTAAATACGTGTTTACTTTTTAAGTATTTTATGCATAATACCAATTATTTAGAACATTATTTCTGTTACGATTAATATGAATCTAGTCCTAATGTTCTATTTTCTATAATTTTAATCTAGGGAATTTTTCTTTTTCTAGAATATTGCTATATCCTTTTTATTTATATTTAAAAAATGTTACTGATATATGAAATGTGAATTATATAATATTGCATATACTATAATTTACAATTCTAAAGATATTAAACCAAGTTTCACTTCTCAAAATTTTAACGATAGCATTAGTGATATTATGGTTGATTAATTCTTAATTGATGATTCTTAAATAAATATATTTAATCGGAAAATGTTTTAAATTATACATATTTTATAAGAAACTAACATTTTTCAAATATTTTAGTAATAAATTCTAAAAATATTACATTTATTTAAACAGAAGAAAATCTTTGAATATTAACAATATTAAAAAGTAATTCTATAATTCAATAATTATTAAATTATTCTATAATTATTAACAAATACATAACATCTTCCTTAATGAATTAAGCCACTTTTCTATATTAGTTAATAAGATTTTTACTTCTCTCTTTTTGCAGAAATATGCCAAGGTATTGTTGTGTACCAAACTGTACATCAAACCGTCCTGGTAAAGATTATGTTACCTGTTTCAGATTTCCAAAATCTGAACAGCTAAAAGCTCTTTGGTTAAGAAAAATATTAAGGGATGATTTTCAGTTAACAAAAGACAGTGTTGTGTGTTCCAAACATTTTTTGGATAAAGATATTATTCGCCATGACATTATCACCACTGATGATGGGAAAAGTATTAGTTGTCCTCGACATATTCCTAAACTTTCTGAAGATGCATATCCTTGTGTGTTTCCTGACTCTCCTAAGTATATGACTCAAATTCCTCAAGAACGATTAGTGACTTTAGAACGTCAAGCTAAGATGAAAAAACTTGATGACTAAGAATTAAATAAATGGATTGCAAAGGATAAAATAACATCTCTGAATTCCATTATCAAAGGCTTAAACGACAAAGAGTATTCATTTAATTTTACTTTAGGAAATGATATTTTATTACATAGTTGTGAAAAATGTATAGCTTTCATTTTTATCTCATGTCAACCGAATTTAAAAATAAGTAAAAGCTTAAAAATTGATGAAAATTTAAACATGAAGTTTTCAATTAATGATCTTGTATATGATAATGAAGTATTTTTTGAAGTTTTAAAAATATCACATGAATTAAAGTACTGGAGTCAACTTGAAAATGTATTGAATTATATTTTTTCTTATAATGACTGCACATTATGCCCTATAAAAACAAAATTTACTGAATCAATTGAATGCTGGAAGTCATTTGTTAAAAATGATTGTATGCCTGAAAAAATTGATTCAGCTAAGTTTTTGTTAGAGCAAATGTCATATTTGAATAAACCACTACATGCTTTACGATATTCAACTGATTTACTAGTTTTTGCATATTGTATTTACATAAAATCGACCACAGCTTATAATTATTTGTACTCAAGTAACATTATTCGCTTACCAAGTTTACGACATCTTAAAAGACTTTCTGTTAACTTAAAAGTGAAATCAGGAATAACAGATGAAAATTTTAGTTTTTTGCAAGTTAAGTGTAATAGTTTATCAGAAAAAGAAAGAATTGTAAATTTACTTATTGATGAAATATATATAAGACCTCACATATCTTTTAAAAATCAAACATTATGTGGATTTACTCATAATAAAAAAGCCCTGGCAACTACAGTGCAAGCATTTATGATATCATCCCTTTTTTCTAATGCCAAAGAAATTGCAGCTTTAATACCTGTGTATAAATTAACAGCATCTGAACTTCATGAACAAACTTTAAAAGTTCTTGAAATTTTAGAAAAAGTTGGGTTTACTGTTTTAAGTGTGATTTCAGATAATAATCGTGTAAATAGAAACATGTTTTCTCTGTTATGTTGCAGTAATGAAATCAAAGTTTGTATTCCAAATCCTTTTAATTGCTCTAAAAAGCTATTTTTATTATTTGATTCAGTACATCTCATTAAATCAATTAGAAATAATTGGGTAAATCAAAAAGAATCTGATCAAGCATTTATTTTTCCTGCTTCAACTGGAATATTTGGTTTCAAAGAAGAAAAAACAACAAACAAAAAAATTGATTTTGCTTCTGCATCATTTTCTTTGTTGAAAAACATTCATGTCAAAGAAATGAATTCATTTTTAAAAGTGGCTCCTAAATTAAATATAAAAGCATTAAATCCAAACAGTTTTGAAAAACAAAAAGTTACTTTAGCATTAAAAGTTTTTGATCGATCAAATGTTGCTGCCTTAAAATTATTATCTGAAGAACAACACTGTATGAATAAAGATCTATGTAAACAAACAGCAAATTTTATTGAAAAAAATAATCTCTTGGTGGGAAATAATGAATGTAAAAAGCCCTAATAAAGGTAAGCGTTTACGTTTGAATTTCTGTGAACCTATAACTTTACATAATCAAAGCAGTGTCGAATTTCTACAGAATTTTGTGTTATGGGTAAAAGCATGGGAAAATATGAAACAAAAAAATAATCATGGAGGTTTATCTCGAGAGACTTTTTTTGCTCTTTGCCATACTTCTTCATGTATGATATCAATTATTATGTACCTATTAACTGAATTAAATGTAAATTATATACTATGTGGCAAATTTCAAACTGATAATCTTGAAGCTAGATTTGGTCAGTATCGACAAATGTCTGGTTCGAATTATTATATATCATTGCAAGAAATTTTAGAAGCTGAAAATTAAGAGTAAAAAATTTATTACATGTTAAATCTAAAATATATGGCAGTTTCAGCATTTCAGATTTGATTGATTCTCACTCCTTTGAAAGTGACATAATTGGTGATATAAATGTTGATTCATTTTTAACTGTTTTAGATAATTTACCCTTTGAAAACTTAACCAAAAATGATTTAAAAGTTCTAACATATATTGCAGGATATTGTGTTCTTAAATTAAAACTCTCATGTAATGCATGTATTTCATCTTATGTAACTTCAAAAGATTTAGAACTTGATGTAAAATCTCATGAGAATTTCCAATATTTATATATGTTGAATAGAGGAGGTTTGAAAATCCCTTCCTTACATATTATTAATGTATTATCAATTTGTTATTTAATATTTTTGCAGATAGTTTCTATAACTGAATATGAACATGAATTTTTTAATTTGTAAAAATCAAGTAATGCTACTGGTAAAGTTAACTAAAATATTTCTTAAAGAAAATAATATTATATTTGAAAATGTGTGTTTAGAATGTAATAAATCTTGTGATTTTTATGTTTCAAATGTCATCAAAACATTTACGAATATCTGCTTAAATAATTATTCCAAACGATGTAATGATGTTGAGAAAAATAAAAAAAGTGCTAATAAATGTAAAAAACTTCAGACAGTTAATTAGTATAATTTCTAAAATATTACACCCAATAAAAAAGATATGTCTGTGAAAATTAAGTGTTTTAAACTATTATTAAAAAATGTTTATATTGTTTTAATATCTTTTCTGTTTTTTTTTTTTTTTTTTTTTTTTTTTTTGTTTTATTGGATTTGTGTGTGAAATGCATTCACTTACAAAAAATAATTTTCTACTGTATAATTCTAATAATTTTAATTGTATCCAAGCTTTTTAATTTTCAAACAATTTATTGAACCAAATATTTTCATTGTAATTGAAGTTTTGTATTATGCTTTGTAAATATTTTTGTAATCAAGTGAAAAATGTGATTTATATATTATTACATTATAATACCTGTAAATAAACTAGATGGTTTGATTATACTTTGATTTAAATAAATTCTATAATAAAAAAAATATAACTTTTTGAATTTTTTTAATTGTGTTCAATGTTTGAATTATTTGTACTCAAGGTTTTTCCCCCTTCTGTGATAGTGATTATAATTGTAAATAAAATAAAAATCTTTGTGCTTTTTCCCCAGAATTGGGATGAGAATTTTATTTTGAACACATGTGCACATCCTTAATCATTTGTTCAATAGAAATTCTTTTCTGATCAATTCTGGTATTAATTAGTGCATATTTTTAATTCTCAATGTTTTTTTTATATAAATTAATAAATGTCATTTTAATTAGAAAGCTGTTAATAAAAATCATCAAAGAAAAGACGGTAATAAAAAATTTAAATAAACTTTCTATGTGTTTTTGAACGTCGGTCGATATTACGATATCATTTTATTACAAGAGAAGATTACTTTATTATTATCAAATAATTTATTTTTGAGAAGGAATCTGATTTATTTTAACATAGAATCTTCATTCATTTGTGTTTGTTATTTCGTTAAATATTTAATAAGTATATATTCTATACCTAGACAAACTGACACCAATAGTTCAACGCGCATTCAGTTTCACAGCGCAAGCGAACTTCGTTCCCTCCGATGATGATGATGATTATTCACTGTCACGGCCTTGTTATCTAGGTGGTCTTGATCTAAACCATTCATTATAAGAACTGATGCCAGTAATTACGCTCTAGGAGCAGTCCTTATCCAAGGAGAAAGTTCCGAAGAACATGTGATTGAGTATGCCATTCGATTACTCAGTTCGGCAGAAAGAAATTATTCCACTACCGAAAGAGAAGCTTTAGCGGTAGTATGGGCTCTTGAGAAGCTCCGCGGCTATGTAGAAAATCAAGAAATTATTATTGCATCAGATAACCAACCCTTGAAGTGGTTTATGAGTATTAAATCGCCATCCAGACGCTTGGCTCGATGGGCTCTTCAAATCCAGTCATATAAGATTCTTTATACTCCAGGAAGATCTAATGTAATAGCAGATCTTCTGTCCAGACCATTTGATACAACGGACAAATTTGTTTGTAACTTAAACACCATTTCCATAGATTTACCATCCCGGAAATCTAAAGACATTCGTGAAGAACAATTAAAGGATGAGGAGGTAAGAAAGATTATAGACTGCTTTGAAAGTGGACGGAAAGATGAAAATTATGTGAACTAGACAAGTAGAGGTTATCTGATGAATCAGGGAATTCTGTATCGATATTCACCTGAAACAGAATCAGAAGAAACACAGCTAGTAGTCCCTTGTCATGAGCGAGAACGAGTCCTACAGCAATATCATGATTCTCCCACTGCAGTACATTGTGGAGCTGAGAATACATATCAAAAAATTTCTTCTAGATATTTCTTTCCTCGTATGAGAAACTTTATCGCCGAATACGTGAAAAATTGTGCTGAGTGTAATCGGTACACACCTAACAATCAGAAACCTGCTGGATTACTCAGAACGCCTATTTACTCACAAAGATTTGAGACTCTGGCAATAGATTTGTTTGGTCCTCTCCCAGAGACCCCAACTGGGAAAAGATGGATTTTTCTTGTTGAAGATACCAATACAAGATGGGTCGAACTTTTTGCCCTAAAAGATGCCACAGCTATTA
>JAPDSC010054880.1:295713-357541 GCA_026290005.1 Latrodectus geometricus
ACGGTAACATATATATTAATGTTGTTTTATTAGGAAAAAATAATTTTATTATCAAATAACACTGTTATATTGCATAACATGCAACTAGGAGGAATAAATATTTATGATTGATATAAATATTTTACATTGAGGTTTATCAATAATAAATTATAGTAAATGTGTGTGAAAGTACGAAATAGCAAAGGAGAAATGAATAAGATTAAAAACCAAGTTTTGTTACTTACAAACAAGAAATCAAATTACAATCAATTAAACGGTTGTTCATATGATATCAGAATCGGGACACTAAGCTTTTGCTTTCAAAATCGTTGTCTTTAATCATGAGATTACATTTCTGATACTACTATTTCTGTATAATTTTAGAAGTGTTTATAGCTAACCTCGATACAAGGAGCTATCAATAAATATTTTGATCCCTTAATGAAATGTCAAAATTATTTGCTAAAAATGCATTTAAAAAAAAGAAAATTCTCAATATAATTTTTTAGCTTTATTAAACAATGAGATTGCTTATTTTCTTATAAATATATTCAACCGAAAATAATGCGGTTTTTTTCTCTTTACAGAGAGGATCATTCTAATCTCTAAAAGTATATCTTGCATTTATTTATTTTATTGAAACGCAGCTGCTTAAAAGTGATTTTGCATAAATCCTGCACAGGCATTGGCCATAAGAGCATTGAATAGTGAACAAGCAGTATATCCATTTAAAATAGTGATTATACTGTGGTCCCAAACTGTTTAAGTAGTTGATCAAATTTTCTCACGTGAAATATATCACCGTACGAAAAACATTCATCAAGTACTGAAGCATTTAGTAACTATACAGACACAATTGTTATTAAAAACCAGGTTTGATAGAATGCCAAAAAGTTTTGAGAAGGAAACGAAATCACAAAAACCTTGCAAAATCCTATATATTTTAGCATCAATAACTGCTGAGATCAGCACAATGTTCTACTAATACTAATCTATGCTGAAACTTTAAAAATTTACTGTGAGGTAATTTATCATAAGTAATGCTTTACATATTTTCAATAAATACTGATATTTTTCACCCGTGATTTAAACTTAAATTCAAGGCATGGAAAAAGCTGCTATATTTGGATGCAGGACGCCTCGGTGCTTTGTTGACTAGGTGCATTTTTCTTGTTACCTTAAAGTAGTGAGTTCGAATCACGCCTAAATCAAAGATCCGTCATATTTACTAAAGATGGCTAGAGCATGTTAAATATGTCGTAGTGGTCATAATGTTCCCGACGTGAAATGATACCTCAGGGGGTGGCAGTTCAAGAATTTGGGTGTCTTCTACTTGGTCCCTGCTTCTAAATTACAAAGATTCTCACCCGGATGCTTCCATATAACTGGTACAGCCTAATTCAGGGCTAGGTACAGGGAAGCATGATCATACAACAACAAATATTTAGGTGATTAGGCAGTTGTGACCTGGTTTATAAGCGAGTTATTATTATCGGAAGGTATAGGGGGCTCGAATTTTGAATAAACCGAAAATCCATTATATTCACAAAAAGGCGGCTGTGGAAGGTCATGGTCGTCATGTACTTCAGGTAATGATGTCTCTAAGCGATGGCAGGTTTTGGAGGTGATCTTTACTTCTAAATTAGAAATACCCTACCCAGCTGTTTCCACTTAACTTGTAGAGACCAACTGTAGGCTTGGTACAGAAAAGTATGTACACATTTCAACTGTAAAGCAACATAATTTTAAAATAGAATTGGGTTATTATGTATATTTCCAATACATGAATTAAATTTTTATGCTACCCAGTGTTTTCTTCTCCAGCTGTTTAAACTTCATTCGCTAGTTAAACAAATAACAGTTAAGTAAAATGTACACTCTTATATTTTTAATAACTTTATAAACGAAGAATTATCTTTATTGAGAGCAAAGAACTATTTTTCAGGGATAAGCATACACAATTATGAGTTTGCATAGTTATATATTAATGCATTTTACAAATGATAGTCACCTGAACTGGTTAATAAGAGAGTTATTCTTATTATCACACACAGACACACACACAGAGAAGGTAGGAAGGGAATCTTATTCATTGAAATATAATCATGCTATCAGTATATTGACGAATTCTACATTTCTAGTGTAAAAATTATTTAATTTTAGAAAAAAAAATGTGATGCGTAGATATGCTTATTTTATGCTTTGATATGAAATTGTGTGTAAAGTATATTTTGAAGTAAATGTCGTAGTGAATTATTTACTTTGACTTTGGCTTGAAGAAAAATATCCATTACTCCATCTGCTGTGCAAAATAATAATTAAAAAAAAAAAAAAATTGCAAAGACTAAATTTTTAAAGTTAAGATAACAGAGGAAAAATAACATTTCTCAGAACATTATATTTTCTTTATAAATAAAAAGATACATACATATATATATATATATATATATATATATATATAGATAGATAGATAAATTTTAAAAGCAAATCTTAATTACTTTAAAATAGAAGAATTTATATTTATGTTTTCATTCCATACTTTAAGTGAAAAAGAAGAAAAAAAAGGACTAAGAAGAGATCAAGTTTTAATTGTACAAGTAAGAATAAAAGTTAAAAAATACTTTCTCTCATTACCGAAATTGAAATGAAATTAAAGACGATCCTGAAATTTTTTATATAAGACAATTAAATTAATCTGTGTTTATTATTTTTTAGTTAATTAAATTTATTGTTTTGGAAAAATAATTTGATGATTGGCCACAATAAAAACTATCCTCAGTGTTCTGGGAATAAAGGAGAAAAAAGATCATTAAACAAGATTAAGAAAAATATTCTCAATAATACATTTTACTGCCGAAACAATAAAATTTTATGGATGCATACAGTAATTCAAAAATCGCTCCAACGTCAAATTTTAATCTAGACCATAATAAATTGATTTTAACATTTACATTTTTTTTTCTTTTTCTCTTGTCAATATTTTGAAGTATTTTTGGATTACAAAAAGATTACAAAAAAAGGACCGATTAATTTTGTTCTAATCAATATAATAAAATTATTCAAAATTATGTACATTTAAATGAACAAAACTAATTCAAAGTTAATTAGAAAATTTTATAGAGAGAGAATCCTTAATTTAGTATACATAATAATTTATCTTAAAACTTTTAAAAATATAATGGTAATTTTAAACTATGAACAAAGTAAATTTAAAATTGTGGAATTAGGTAAAAAAAAATGTGTTTCAAAATAGAGAAGGAATATTAAAGAAATAACTGCAAACTTGTATACGCATATATGAATTAATGTTAAAAAATACGAAGATCATTTGCTTATCATTAATTTAAATGTCTCATTTATGGCACATAAGCTAAAAAAATTTTGTCAAAAATGTATCATAAAAATTATGCAAGACCTTAAAGTTATTTTCAAAACAGTACAAATGTGATATTGCATACATATAGTTCAAATAATTAAACTAATCTCCAATGTCCCAGTTATTTAATTGTATATGTGTTAGCTGCACAAAAACAAAAAGGACACACTTTAATATTTTAATTTAGTTACTCCAAAATAACAGTCACGCACCCAAAACAAATTTCGCACGCAAAAATTGTCTGCGTGTTACAGAGTCAAAATATTATCATTAGCCACAAAAAGTAATAAAAATTTATGTTACAAATAACATAAATTTTCAGAAAGATAAAAAGTAAAATTTTGGAAAGAATTAAACGTTAAGATACACATGATTGAGAAATTTAAATTTTGAATAAAATTTAGAAGATCTAATTTAAAAAGAAAGTTAAAATTGGATTGGAAAGAAAATTAAATTTGGAGATTTTGTAAATTTCAAAACACAATTATCGTAAATTAAATGATAAAAAAGGGTAAAGATGCAAAACGTTCAGACAAATTATGCTTTTACTCCGTGATAATGCACATGCACACATAGTAGTTATCAAAAACTCAAGTAAATGCAAATATTTCGTCAAACACACACTTTAACCCCTTAACTGTCTGGTTTCGGTGAAGAAAGTGCTACATTTATTGCTTCGTGGTGACAACAAAGCTTTGGCTTTCACTTCGATGCAAGTTTATCCCCATTTAGCGATTGTCAAGAATACACAAGCCTATAATTCTTGATGGGACGTATATCCACTTTAGCCTAGACCACCTCACAATAATCACATTTTAAACTCTAATTCGCAATCTAACTAAGCTCTTTTGTAAATTGTACATTCTCCATATGTACAGGAAACTAAATAAATTATCCATTTAATAAAAAGTATAATTTAAATCACTAAATATAGTACATTGAAAATTAAAAGAGATTTTTAATCTTTTAGAAATTGCAAACTGTCTTATATATATATACTTTATCTTAAATAATATGGATTTTATTTATAATTAAAAATGAAGCAGCCCATATTTTCAAAGAAAAACTACCTAAAATTTATAAAATTTTCTTTAATAATGATTTTAAATATTGCTAGTTAATTAATCTTCAGGAATATAAACGAAAACTGAGAATTGCCAAACGAAACATTTGCAGGCTATTTTAAATACGACCAAGAAATTTTTCACTCTCTTTATTATAATTTTTACTAATTTCTAATGCATATTCTTCAACATTATTTTCTCATGATACTAAAAATAGTTTTTTTTTTCAGTTTCTTTCAAGATTTAAGCACGAAACGGTATATCAACGAGAGGAAAAAAGTTAAATGAAAAGTTAATCAATTTCTTGGACGTGGTATATTGATGTTAATGAAGTAACACACATACTATACAATAGAATTTATTTCGTTAATTACTTCAATAGAGCTACATCTTTTTACTTTCATTACTTTCTTACATCAGTTATTTAGCAGCAGGATGTTTTTTTGACAATTTCCACCAAAATAATTAAATAATTTAATATATAGAAGACTGTTTGTAATGTAAATCTATACACACATATTGCATATATATCTGCGATTTATGAATATAATTTTTATTCTTGTTAAGAACTTTAAACAAATTCCACACATACAAGTCCATATATTTATTTAATATACTTACAATTCAAATTGATAGAAAATAAGGTGTTCAATGTTTGTAATACAGTGTTGGTTAGGTGATATAATGTTTGCAATACATATATGTATGCACTAGTGGGGGGCTACATAAATTATATACCAATTTTTTCATTCCAGAATTGCATTTGAACGTTATTATCTGATAAAACGTTGCCGCAAGCTTCAAGTATGAAGAATCATCTGACTTTGATATACGAGAAATTGTAACCCTGGATTGTGTAACTACTCGCTGCTCATGGTGATAGAAATACAAGACACCTTGTGGTATATTTTTGCTAACATTCAAGTAAAATTATTCTTGTCCTTTTGAGTCTTACATCTGTGTTACTAGTTCCGAATTAAGAAATGACATCGTAAGCAAAACAAGTGTCGGTACGAAAAAGCAACATTTACTACAGCATAAGATGCTATCTCGGTGAACACATTTTCGTTTATACTTAACGCTTCATCACTAGCAGCAACACTTTCAATATGTTGATCAATAATGATCGAGATTATAGGAATGCTATAACCTTGTTACATCCACCATGATAATGTAAACGTAAAATGATTCTTCTTATACCATCAGGATTATTGTTTGGCATCATTTGGAGAACGAATATTTCTCACGTGTATTTGATATTGTAATAATTTCCCTTCACCTATAATGATGGTATTATTTGTCATTCGAAACATGTTTCAGAAAATTCTTATTCACATTAACAGCATTTGAACAGTAATCGTTACATTTCTGTTGTATTAATACCACAGATCTACTCCTCATTCGAACCATGAAACTTTATGATTTTAACAGGATGTGAACAACTATTAGTCGGTGGATTGTACAAATCTTCCTTAATATAGAAAATATTCGCTTGTTGCCATGATTAGCCGCATGTTCTCCACATCACTTTCACACTAAAAATATTTAGTTAGTGATGATCGAGTGTCTGACTTTTTACAATGAGCCAGTCACTACGGTCAATGAATGAACTGTGTCATAGTATTGAAGAAATATAGGGAGTTGTACTTAGGCCTGTCACCCAATAACTGTTTGGTTCAATGCTTGGCACCTAAATATTATTCATATTGCCAAAAATGATAACAATATTAACAAATAATTTGTAAATTCAGTTAAATAATTACTAATAAATGAAAATAATTTTAAAAAATTGTAAATTCTATGAAATTTGGAGCCTGTACGATAAAATTTTATTGTTAATCTCAGGCATTCTGATTTTTGTAAAAAATTCCAGATTTCTTATTGTTGAATTATAATTTACTTAGTTCAATTCTTTTTTCATAAGCCAGAATAAAGACCTACAGAAATCATTCGACGTGAAAGAAAATGGATATTGGAAACTGGATAAATATAGAAAAGTTCATCAGTGCTGAAAGAAAAATGGATAAATACACTACTGACCATTAAAATTGCTACACCAAGAAGGCGACATGCTACAGATGTGAAATTTATACGAAAGGAAGAAGGTGCTGCAATATGCAAATGATTAGCTTTTCAGCGCATTCAGACAAAGCAGGCGCCAGTAGCGACACCTACATTGTGTTTAAACGAGGAAATTGTTCAGCCGGTTCCTCTTACACAAATTGCATTTGAACGTTCTTGCCTGGTGAAAAGTTGTTGTGATGCCTCGTGTAAGAAGGAAAAATGCGTACCAGCACGTTTCTGACTTTGATAAAGGTAGAATTGGAGCGTACCGGGATTGCGGTATATCTTATCGCAGTATTGCTGCTCGCGTCGGTCGAGATCCAATAACTGTTAGCAGAATATGGAATCGATGGGTTCAGGACGGTAATACGGAACGCCATGCGGAATCTCAACGGCCACCTATCACTAGCAGCCGAGAAGACAGGCATATTATCCGCATGGACGTAATGGATCGTGCAACCACGTCACGAGCCGTGAGTCAAGAAACGGGATCGTTTGGAAGACAACAAGTGTCTGCCCGAGCAGTTCGACGACGTTTGCAGCAGCATGGACTATCAGATCGGAGACCATGGCTGCGGCTTTCCTTGACGCTGCGTCATAGACAAGAGCGTCTTCAATGGTGTGATCAACGACGAACCTGGGTGCAAGAATGGCGAGACGTCATCTTTTCAGATGAATTCAGGTTCTCTGTACAGCATCATGATGGTCGCATCCGTGTTTGGCGGCATCGCGGTGGACGCACACTGGCAGCGTGCATTCGTCATCGTCATACTGGCCCATCACCTGGCGTGATGGTATGGGGTGCCATTGGATACACGTCTCGGTCACCTCTGGTTCTCATTTACGGTGCTTTGAACAGTGCACGTTACATTTCTGGTGTGTTACGACCCGTGGTTCTACTCTTTATTCGAGCCCTGCGAAATCCTACGTTTCAGCAGGATAATGCCCGACCGCATGTTGCCAGTATTGTAAGGACCTTTCTTGATACGGAACATGTTCGGCTTGCCCTTGCCAGCACGTTCTCCAGATCTTTCACCAATAGAAAACGTCTGGTCAATGGTTGCCAAGCGATTGGCTCGTCACCAAACGCCAGTCACTACGGTTGATGAACTGTGGCATCGTGTTGAAGCTGCATGGGCATCTGTACCTCTACATGCAATCCAATCTCTTTTTGACTCAATGACCAGGCGTATAACTGCTGTTATTACTCCTAGAGGTGGTTGTTCTGGGTACTGATTTCTCAGGATCTATCCAGCCAACTTTTTTGAAAATTTAATCACTTGCTATTTCTAGTATATTATATTTGTCCAATAAATATCATTTTGTTATCTGCATTTCTTCCTGGTGTAGCAATTTTAATGGCCAGTAGTGTATTTTCACAGAATTGAACCACAAATCTTACATTTAAAACTTCACTCTTAGAAATTTGCAGTTTGATAAATTTTGTGATTTGCAACAGATATTTGTTTCTTGAAAAAATAATCATCCCCAAGAGATTTTATCCTACAAGAATGTTTCAGAATAGCATATTTTGAGAAAAAGTAATATAACCTCAGTTCTTTAGAGAACTTCATATACAATAAGTTTCAAAAGTAAAATATTTCAATCATTTTCTGCAATTTTTCTTACTACTTAGATTGCAATCCTTTTTTCCATATACCACTCATGACACAGCAAGATAAGATCACTGGGAAGAGTGGTAAATATTGCTCATTTTAAGGCGTTTTCTTTTTCATAAAATAGACACATATTGAGAAATAATTCGCATGCTATGTATAACAAAAATTATTGTAATTTTTGTATTTTCACAACTTAAGAATATCTACACTTATATATCACGGTTCATGCCAATATTTCAGCTGGTTAAGATCACCGGATAAAGTTAAAATATCCAATCGGGAATTTCATGATAATTAGCTTTCTGAAAGCAAAATTCAAAGTTCAAATACTTTTTGTAATATATGATTCTTTTCTTCTTGAAACAGTATTACTATATTTTGACATAATATTTAAAAAACTTATTAAAATAAGTTTAGTTGTAATATTTTTATATATTTAGAACGGATAAGATTTTTTATAAAAAAAAAAAAATTCATCTAAAAACATTTAGAAGCGAAAATTAATTTTTATTTTATTAATTGCATATTTAGCACATTTAATTTTAAGCATGTTTTAATATTTTGTATGTGCACATCAACATTTTGTGCATAGTTAAATTATATCATAAAGTGAAATAATTTAACTTTACTCATATGGTGTATACAATTACTACCTTTCAACAGTCATGTATTTATTAACATGCTTTTTGTTAAGGACTGACTCGGTAGAGCACGATTTTCTTTTTATTTCCATATGAATATATTTACAGGCAATTTAACTAGAAGTAAAAGCCAATTTGACTCTAAGTGTATTGAATGTAACTTTGAAACTTCTAAACTTGACTAAAATTTGTACTTTTTTTTAAATAATCACCAAATTTTGGAATTAAATTAAAATTGGCAATATATTAATTTTCATGTCATAATTATTATATCAGTAATGTTACAGTAAATATATATAAAAATATGTAGAAGCAAAATTTTTGTTGAATTTAATACAGTTTATAAACTTGCCTCAATATAATTTATGAAAAATTATAACTTGCAACAAAAAAGAAGTTTCTATTAGTCTTTTGTATTTTTTGCTAAAAACTTTTTCTCATTCAATTGTAACACTTATTCATTTTATGACACTACTTGTCATAAGGATCACATCATATTTATCTATTATTACTATCATTTTTCTTTCTTTGGTTGACTTTTTAGCCAAGTTTTATGCTCAGTATTAAAAAAAGGAATTTAGAGATAACCTTGATGTCTAAATCGATAAAAGAAAGAGGTTAAATTACACAACAAAATGTTACGTAAAGGAAAGTCAGAAAATTATCAAGAAAGGATGATGACAGAAATAATAATCTAACTTTTTGGAAATTAAAGTAGAGGGGTTCTCAAATATAAATTGATGTTTCATATTTTAAAATATACTTTTTTTAATGTATAACGTACATGAATGAGGCAGCAATAGCCAGGAAGGGTGCAATTCTCTTGGCAGCGTGGTAGCTGGTTTGATATCTAACCAAACGTTATAGGTTCGAAGCGTTCTTTTGGTATGTTTTGCGGGTAGAGGAAGGTATCAGCTCTAAACTTAACTAACCGTTGTTCAAAATTACGAGGTCATTCGTGGAGTTAAGCAACTTTGTTCGGTAGAAGTATATAAAAAGAAATGTATTAAAATAATCTAACCTTACTTGTTTAAACTCAATGAAAGTATTTTAATATGTTGAGGATAATTTAGTTTTTACATACTAAAAATTAATTTCTCCTTTGTTAAAAATAGTTTTATAATATTATCTAGCATATTAAAAGAAAACACATGTTATAATAACTAAAACCTGTTTCATTTTATTGCTGAATGTTCAACAATTCACATTTCATATTTCTTTGTATGAGTTAATGATATTCACATTTTGCGTGCATATGAAAGCTAAACTTGCTTTGAAACAACATTTATATAGATTTTTTAAATAAAATTATACATGACTATCACTGAGGGATTTTACAATAAATTACAGAAGTAGAATTCTATTTTCACATATTTTTCCTTCCATCATATTTTCAACTTTATTTCAATTTCAGTTAATGTCATAATAATTATGTACATAATCATTAACTTCTCACACTGTTCTTTTTTACTCTGCTCTTTAGCTGTTCTTTTGAAACTTTTCTAATAATTACACATATAAAGAGAAGTTTAACAGCTTATTTTTACATTAATTTATAGCAAATTAATAATATGCTCAATGTCTAGAAAACATAAATTGATATTGCTTAACAAAGGAAACAATTCCATACATCCTTTTAAACTTAAAATATTTTCATTGCAACAACTTTACGAAATAAGCAAAATTTGATGATTAAAAGATTTGTGGGTTTTCCGTCAGAAGCAACTAATAATTAAAAAGTTTGCTTGTATTCATTCGAAATAATTCCTGATTTTTTTACCTTTTGCTTTTTATACTTTAATTTTTTGTACTATATTATTTATAATTTTATGAAATATTGCGACATTTATCATAGAATATTTTTTGTTAATGTACAATGCGATGATGAAAGATGGACAAAACACAGTGCCAAATATTTTAAATGCCATTACTTTGGAAAATAAATAATGATTTTATGTATGAAAATAGATGTTGATTAATGATCATTCATATTTCATTTTTGCAGTTGTTTTCAGTTTGTTTATTTTCTGATTTTTTACCAATGAGAGGTTTTGATTATACAAAATATATTCTGTAAAGTTAAAGATAATTTAAGCAATGCATTCTTACGGTTGCATGAAAAATAAACCTCATTCTAATATCTAAAATCGACTTCGAATGACTAGCATACAGCAATTTTTCTGCATTCATTGTTGAATGATTGTGTATATTCAAGGACACACTCATTAGTGTCATATGAACATTCGTTGATCATCATGTATGGTACTCTAACAAACGCTGACTAGCATTACGTACAGTCTCAATGGTAACAAACAATGTCAGTCTCCTTTATGCATCAACTGATTCCATATTCGAATATTTCTTGATTAGGTCCTAAACGATGACTAATTTCTTAAAAAGATAACTCGCAAGCTGTACAAGCTACAATTTTATATCAGTGGAACTCAAAAGCATGCTCAAATGAAACTTGTTTTAATTTATAAGCTCATTTAATTTCACGATACTGAAAATTTTGTAATAAAATATCGTATAAGAAAATATTTACAATTCTGTAAAATGACATCAATACTTCCATTTTTTTAATATCATGATATTTTTATATGATATGAAGATCATATTTGTAGTCATCCATGAGATGCAGCAGCAAAGGATTTCAATCATATCCATACTCCATCTTATGATTGGTGAAAATTTTATATGGCTCAGATCTTTAATACTTGGTGTATTTTCTACCATTAGCAATAATATATATATATATATATATATATATATATATATATATATATATATATATGCGTATAAGCATTTCATGACGCTATTTTCTGCTCCTGTACATCTGTGGGATAATGGAAACATCGGATGTACACAAATAAGCACTTGAAACAGTTTCCTAGAATTAGGATAGGCAGTTTTCTTCATGATAATCTGATGTGAATTATCAAACGTATACCATTCGATGGCCATAGCAGATTTCTTACACTTTTTTCTATATTCTTTCTCACCCACTTGCACAGGGATACGTTTTTATCTCGCATTGCTAATGGAATATCTATCCATTCACAGAAGTAGTAGGAATTACATTTTGTATGCATGTATATGAAATGAACAGATATATTCTGATTAATTTTGAAAAATACAAATATTATAAACATTTAAATTTCAATTATTCGAAAAAATATCTGTTGGGTTGTTCGAAAAGTTTCGTTTCATATCAAAATGGTGAACATACAGCGAATAAATATTTTATTGAGTTGTATATCATCAATTCTAGTCCAATACCTGTTACCATTTTTCTGGTCGTAGCATGATTTCATACTCATAAAATGGTTAGTTTTCATTAGCAAAAAAATGATTCAAGTCAGAAAAACAAAATGACTTTCCGAACAACTCAATATACAGAGTGCAAAACTTAAATGTAAGAACTCCCATAATTTTAATATGCATTTGTGTGTATGTATGCAACATTAATATTTATATTTAACTTATATGTTTGAGTCAACATTTAGTTTTTTTTTTCTCAAAAAATATGAATGCAAGTTGAAACTAATAAAAGAATTCATCATTTTTTATATTTATATAATTAGAATTATAGCATCATGTAATTTCTTCAACATCAAGTTCTTTAATATAAATCTACTGTAAAAAAGACGATATTTCTACGATGAAGAAATGGGTCTCACTATTTATTTTTATCGAAAAATAAATCTCATGTGTTTTATCTTTAATGCTACAAAACGATATTTTTTCCATCAAAAAATATAAAAACGGCATGTTTTTTTAAAAATACTAATGAAACATTGATCTAAAAATATTACTAAATGCATCATTAGTTATAAATATTACTAAATGCATCATTAGCAAAGCATTAGTTACAATACTGAAAGAGATTTTTTATTAAAACTTATTTTAAATAAAATTTTAACAGTGCGTGAACAAAATATCTTTGTTCGATTCCTATTTTCATCAATAAACAAGACATTATCAAAAACCAATCAATATTTTTATTGCTGCGACAGTTATAAAGCGCTTTTATATTGTAATTAAAATATTTTTGATTTAACTAGAGATAATCATGTATATAAAGGAGCTAAGACTGCTCAAAAGTAACGTAACTATTTTATACTACTTATTTTTTAAGATAGTTAATATCTCTAACATTAATTATTTTAGAAAAATCAATCAGGTATTGACTTAAATGCTATTTAAAACGAAAACAGTTATATATATTTATGTATCTCAACTCACCAACTTTTTCTCCTAAAAATAACACTTAATATGCAAACTTTAAATAATATCAAAAATATATTAATACATAATTACGACTTTGTTATCCACATTTATAAAAATATATTATAAATAAAATGTTTCAAATAATTATTGAATGAAACACATCATAATTTGAGAGTTTAATCTGCGATTTCTATGAAACACTGCTGTTTCTTTTTACTCAAATTGATTAAAGTTATTCTAATTAAAATACAAAATAAATTGAGAAAATTTCTTTAAAAAAAGAAAGAAACTAAAATTTGCAAATTCTAACAATAATCCACTGAGTGTTATGGAGATATTTAATAAGAAAATATGTTTTTTTCATCGGTGATAAGAGTCGGAAAAGTTAAATGTATTGTCAATTTGTTTTTCAATCTTGAATAATAGAAAAAATTTTATCTTATATAGATTTAAAAATTTAACTTATAATAAATAACTTACAGAAAAAATTTGATAAAGAAAACTTTAACAAATGTATTTGCTGTGCACGCAAACGAGTAGAATTTGCCAAATGATTCCTTCTTTTTTATTGCATTCAATAAATATTATTATTATCTTAGCCTAACATGAATCTTTGAAATAATAAAAAACTTATGTTCGGCTCAAAGTTCAATTTAGAACGAAAACACATATTTATTAATATGCATTTTTATTCTTGTAAACCAATACGTTTTTTATTTTTATGAATTATGATTATATTGACCATTTCAGAAAGGGTAAAAACCATATTTGCAGTTGACTTTATAAGTAAATAAAGAAATATTTTTTTGTGTTAGGGACATCATTTATTAATTAAAAGTTTTATATAAAAAACAATTTTTAAATTTAAAATCAATGCATTTTTGTTACTGAAAGCAAAATGTAAGAATTTATAATCAATAAAACATAACAAGCATTAATTTATATTCAATAAATCATACATTTGTTGCGTAGTTCTAGATGGAAGCGTACCTATCTAGAACTACGCAACAAATGTTGAAAACAAATATTATTATAAAAGTAATATTTATTAAAAGTAAGAATTTATTGCTAGCAGATTATAAACCATAGCATGATTTCTATAGTCAGTCCTTTTTTCAATAAGTATAACTATGCATTTTTCTCCATTGCATTATTTATGATAACTAAGTAGACAACCATCAAAGTAAACAATAATTTAAGAAGTTAATATAAGGTACAGCAATTTAAGATGTTAAAAAATAATAGTCCAATTTATGTAACAAATGTTATTTTTTATATTAATTAAGAGCAAATAATTTTGCAGTATTATAACTTCTATCGTCTAAATAGAACTACTTAGCATGTTGATACATTTTATTGTGCATACACACATACATACATATATATATATATATATATATATATATATATATATATTTTTATTATGCTAATAATTATATAATAATGTGTGGATTAAAAAATAAAGCATTAAATGCACTCGAAACTTCACTACACATGAAAATCAGGACTTTTGTTACACCATCAGAAATTTAGAATCAATCTTTCTGTAAAGTATATGATTTACATTCTACAAAAGTTTAAATTTACAATAGAGTAACAGATGAAGTGGACTTTTATAAGGAAACTAGTGAGGAAGAAATAATAACACTAATGAAAGATTCTATTGAAACGATGTGTTCCAACTACAGAAGTGAAAGACTATTATAAATACAAATATATTAGCAGAATTATCATACTTAGAGCTTTTGCGCAAAAGGTGAGAATAAAATTTAGGGATGAAAGAAAGAAAAAATATCATGAATAAGCTTGTATGCTTGCAAAAACGATGCTACTTTTGATAGGTGCTCTTGTGCGGCTAGTGTTCATAATTAACTCAAGATATAGGTTACAATAGTAGCCATTCCGCTTTTCATATAAAAGTGAATGAGTTTACTTCCATTTTTTTTGCCTCAAAGTAACTCAAAACAAAAGCATTACTTTAGCCTCTGTTAAAGTAAAATTATCTACAATATATAAAATAGTCTTCCTTCTAGAAAAGGAAATATTAATTAACAACAAAATAGGAACAATTAGAATACTTTAACTTCAGAAATCATTTTTAGTTAACATTGTTTTAACTTCAATGAAAACTATACACGTGGAAAAGCAGAATCTCCAAAATCAAACTATTTACATCAAAAAAAGCCAAAATTAAAAATTTTAATAATATGTACAATTGAAACTGATTCATTTAAATGAAATAATTTCTTATTATTTTGAATATTTTTATTTAAATATGATAATATAATTATGCAATTTTTGTGATTTTAATTGCAATTATTTAATAATATCATGAACTCGAAATAAGTAAAATTTCAAGAGTTAATAAGTATTTTGTTATATCAATATCTTATCTCTACCATTATTACTTCCATTATGAAATTGATTAATATTATAAGATGACAATATTAATCAATTTTTTTTTCAAATACCAATGAAAGTTTCTCATATTTGCTCAGATATCAATATCATTAATCTAACATATTATAAATTAGTTATGTGTGCGATAATAATTTTAATGATATGAGGAAACACAGTAGAAACATTATTCTAGCGTTTTATTAAACTAGCGCAATTACACTTAAATAAAAAAAATGCACAAACAAAAAATTTAATAATTTTTTTTTTTAAATCTGGCCAATTGATGTGTAAAAAAAATAGCAATAGACGCAAAATAAGGAACAATCAAAAACATTTTATGCCTTAAACTTTTCCTTCGTATAAATAAAGATAGCCAGGGTATATTTCCGTGAAGGGTGACAAACTCTCAGTGGTGAAGATAAGCATCAAAAGAGAAAAAATGTCATAAAACATACTACTGCAAAAAAACTAGTCTAAAAATCGCAAGAAAGAAAAATGTTATGTGAATGATGCGATGTCAAATAGAATAAAATGGCTCGCAGAAAATAGAAAGAAAAAAAAAATCATTTGCTAGTAAGGATTTGAAAAGGAAAATAATTATTTACAAGAGTTGTTTGAAGTTTTAATGTCATATCAAAGCCCACAGTGACCGAGTAATGACTGCTAGATGGAAAGATGAGGAAATTTTAACAATATCTTCCACAGTGCCAATGATATTATGAAACGCTCCTGTATTTATGCAAGCATCTTACGATGTTTTCCTAAAAATCCAAGTGATTATTGTGTAAATTCAAGTGAAGGTTAAGATTCAACCTGCTTTATTGGTAGCACAGCGCTTTTTTGGACGAAAGATACTGAATTCAATATCGGCTACAGTTCTATAACGAAAGATAGGCGATGAGTTTTTGTTCTCTGTTAGCAAATGTATCGGGGTGGGTGCTAGGAAGTATTCCTTCCTGCGTGTACTTCTACCAGGTGGGTATTGACTAATTTTACGGATTTATTATATATACCTTTCGCGATATGTGAAATACGACTTACTATCTATAAAAAGTCCACTGGGTATTCATGGCTTTCAGGAGTTAATTATAGAAGATCATCCGGCAGCTTTATGTAAAAAGACAATCTATGCCCAGACGTACTTACAATTTCCTTTCCTGGCTATTAGCATTGATGTGGTGATGAATCATAACGGAAAAATTGTATGAACTATCTATTACTTCTGACTGTGGCTGATGTACACAGCAACATATTCAAATGAAAACGCAATAGGAAAACAAGGTATTTAGATCCACATAGGTGACCATGCAGAAAATATAAAAATGATCTCCAATGATCCACTAAACGTGCGCGCGCTGATTGTGTGATTGTGAAATGATTTCAAGTGTGATTGCGTATGTTCACACGTCTTCTTAAGTTGTTGTTGTTGTTTCCAATCTTTCAGAGATCTAGCGTCAGCTAGATGAAATCCATGACACCGTGAACCCCCCTAGAGAAGTGGAGCACCATTAGGGGATATCGTCTTCTTAAGTAAAGCTAGCTTTAACCAATTATAATTAAGGTAGGTGTAAATTGGGATTATTGCGTATTTTAAATCACTCATCAAACACAGAAACTTTACCAACTTATCCACAGGGAATTATCAGTCGCAGTTAGGACATGCATTTTAAGCATGGAGAGCATCTTTTCAGAATACATAAATTTCAATATCTTCTTTTGTAAAGTAACCACACACACACAGTAGAGCTAATATTTCTAGAACTTTAACCTCTTAACCGGCTTTCTCGAGCCCATTGGTTGGGGTAACTGGCTTCACTACAATGATTTAAGTTCAACCCCCCAAAATTGACGGATGGATTGCCATGAAATCTCGATTTGGGAACTCACTTACTGAATGGTTACGGTTGATTTAACTAATGCGAGCGTAAATCGAAGGAAACGAGAAATTTTTCAGAATCCGCTGCTTCAAGGAAGCAACAGCTTTATTACTACGTTTTATTTTTCTATATTTATTCTCATTTAGATATTCATAGTTAAAGACTATGAAATTATTTCAATTCATAAGCAACGTATATGAATCTTATTTTCAATTTTTCGATCAAATTAATTTTCAATTTATTAGCATTTTTTAGTTTTTGTGTAGAATATAATTTTTGCTTAGTTGTAAACTTGATAGTGTAAAAATATGTAAATATAAGACTTCGCAACAAGTTTAAAATGTAAAGAATCTATATTATTTAATTTGTTCAAAAACTTGAAATTTTAAGAAGTTATAAACTTTTTATTAAAATTAGAATGATTAAAATAAGTAAAAAACTGGATGGGTTTTTTTTTTTTCTTCTTTTTTTTCCCCCTTTAACTTTACATACGAGTTTAGTATTTCAAACAATTCTTCCATGATTTTTTTTAACATAGTTCTTTAATATTTACATTTTATTAAAATTATAGATTATAGTTTGTTCTGCAAATACACAATCCTTATGATCTCTCAGTTTTTAATTAATTTCCCATTATACATAATTTTAATTCAAAAATGAATAATTTGCTAGTAGAATTATCATTTTAAATGCTTATATATTTTCATAAATGATGGACAAAAATGGGAAATCTTAGTTTTTTTTAATAAAACAATAATGCTAACATTACTTCTCTCATACTTGATTTTAAAGTGAATGGTAAAACTTTAAATAAAGAAAATTTTAACATTCAAATGTAATTAGAATATTTAAATTTTTCTTCAAAACGAAATTTTCTTAGAAAAATAATATTTATTGAACTATTTCATAATATGCATATACATTTATAAGAAAATGGGAATAAGTTATGGGCATGGTGCATACATTTACTGAAGACATTTACAAATATTATAAATGAAGATATTTGCAAATTCATGTTTTATTCGAGGATTATTATTTATTACAATTATAACAACTATTAAAAATATGAAAATTAAACGAGAAATATAAAACAGTCAAAACATAAATCTTAACATGATGAAATTAATTTTATTTCTATATCGTAATATCTCGTAAACAATTTTTTTTGGAATTAAATATTCAGATTTAAAAAGTACGGTTTTAAAACAATATTAAATTTCTAAAATGTACAGAATTTTTGCCATTTTTTTAGGGTGATTCATTATTTTTTCTTCTATTATCATTATTTTTTCTTCTGTGAAATGAAAATAATTTGTAAACTATTAATCAAAATGTAAAACTTTTTAGACGCCATAGTTTAGAATATAAATTTAATTTTTTAAATTTAGATAAAATGTGAAATCCTCTTTTACCGATAACAATTGCATTTAAATTATTTTATGTTGATGTTTTATTGTTTATGTGCAGAAATTTTGAAAACAAATAAAATCTTTAAAATAAATCATGTGCATTATATTTTTTGGATACTTTCTTGTAATCTTTCTCTTAATTTACCACTTGTAATCATTTTCAATTTTAAACACTTATTGTCCAAGGAAGGGAAAATATTTAATGTAGAACTAATTTGAATATGTGAAAAAATGTGATATTGTGTGATATAATCCATATTAAATATGTAATTACTAGAATACTATTGTAAATAAATAGAGTTAAATATTCTCCGTTTATATTTTTGCTTTCATTCTCCCTTTGAAAAGCAAATTTTCATTAGACACGTAAACTGTTTCTAATATTTGTAAAAAAAAAAAAAAAAGAAAGAGAAATATTGAAAGATATATAACAACACAACATGGATTCTCGTACGAAACGATATTTTTTTTATTATTAGAAACAGAAATCATTTGGTGCTAAGAATTAAATATGGAAAATTTACATTCAGAAAATTTTTCACCGAAAATTCAACTGAAGTCAATAACATATCTCTGAAATCTATTGTTAGGCAATTAAATTAGCTTTTTATATATATTATTTTAATTATTAAAAATATGCAATTTTTTCGATATTTTTCGGTTTGTATGTAATAAAACAACAGAACCTTTTCTTTTAATGATTTTTAAAATTACTTGATGATTTTAGAAACAAAGTGTTGATTTTGAAAAGTATCTGCAATGAGTAAAAGCAAATAATAATTAGACAACAAATTAACAACTTTTATAACAGCTATTTAAAATCATCACAAGTATAACTATCGGGGAAACCAGAAAAATAGTTTGTTTTTTTTTACTTCATTCAAAATAAACGAAATAAATTAAATTTCTTGATAATAATTTTCAAAATAATTTAATAAAATTCATATTTAATTTAATAAAAAATTATAATAGAGACATGTCGACATTTATGAACAGAACATACTAAAGCAAACTACTAACACATAGGGGTTACTTCATCTGACAGCGATTGATGGACTTCCTTTCTGTAAGTCATTAAAATATGATTCTTGTGAGGTGGTCTAGAATAAAGTGGAAATACGTCTCATCAAGAATTAGAGGCTTTTGTATTCTTGACAAGCGCTAAAAAGGGAAAATCTTGCATTGCTGTGAAAGGCAAAACTATGTTGCTACCACGAAGCAAAAATGAAGCAATTTCTTCACCGAACCCCAGACGGTTAAGGGGTTAATATATATCAGCCATTAAATACAATAAAGATAATTAATAAAAGCAAACGAAGAAGGGATGAACGCGCAAGCTCATTACATGTTTATCCATTTTCTAAGTGTGGATGTTGTGACGTTGCCCTAAGTCAAATCATTCTACTTGGAATACTCTCGTCTTCTGTAGTCGTCTACACAAAGTGTAGTTTTCAAAATGGTTTTAGTGTAAATAGCCCCTTTACATAGTGGTATAGTGCAAACAACGCTTATTGGATATTGCGCATAGTCCATCCATTGTGTAGGCATCGCATAAATCCGTAATAAGGTACATACTTGCAAATCAGATTCATATCCGCATATTCCTCACTCATGTAATCAGACGTGCTGCTAACGAATCAGGTTGTAAAGATTGCTATTTTATAAAAATCACAACTCATCACTTGCTCACGGTTTTTATTTTCGTCTTACAAATTTAAATGCAAAGGTTTCTTTTTATAGACAACGCTCATTTCTCTTGTTTTCTTTGAACATGGTACAGCATTTATGTATTACATCAAATAAATGTTTTTCTACTTTTTAATTGTCTCAGAGACATATTTGTTTCATAAATATTGTTGCGATTTTTCAATAAATATTGATCGGATTATTGAATATTGATCGGATACGAAATATTGATCGGGATATCATGTTCGTTAATATTTTACCTACTCCGATACTTCTAAATTGGTTACTACTTCATAGAACAACCTGTGTAATTAAGAATATTGAAACCATATAATAATAATATTTTGAACAGTTTTTTTTCCCAATCTTACGAAGGGTAGAATATATTTCGGTTACAATAAAAAGCTCTAAATCCAAATAAAACTATAAGATGATACTTTTTATGCACATTGGAATGTTATTCTTATCACCATTAAAAATATATTTTTAAACATTTTAATGTTTATTTATATATCAAAAATATCTGTAAAATGTTCTATGCTAAAAAAAAATGAAGCAGTTTTAAAATATGTAGAAAAACAAAAACACTCTAAATTATGTATTTAAAAAGTATTAAAGTTAGTACTTTCAGACAGAAGAATGGAAACATTAAAAAAATATTGCGTAGTAAAATACAGCTTTACATAAAGATAAATTTCAGAAATTAATTTTGGATATCCAGTGACAGATTATTCGATATCCATTCAAGGTAAATAATTTAGGGTATGGGTAATATAGGTAAATATTTAAATGCTTATTAGTTTTCAATCAAATAATTGAGAAACAAAAACGAATTGAATTGTGTGTGTCCTGTATAATTGCCACATAACTTCTTGTAAACAAGAGAACGTGTTCTTATAATTGTGCCTTAACACCTCATTAATTAACTCATAATATAGGTGCTTAGTAGAATATCTTGTATGCTATTGTCTTATAATTGGAATTTTCCTCTTAATATGCGGTTCAAAGACTGATTAAAATCCAAAATTTTTGCAACTTTATTAAATTTTTTTTTATTTTTTAATCCATTTAAATTACATTATTAAAAAAATAACTTTCACAATTATATGTCTTTCATTGAAGACCAGAAAAATGTTTTTAGAGATATTAGTATTTTTTTTAATTTTTACTGTTTAATTTTTAGAAACTCTAAAGCATTTTACCCTCTTTGAATGTAAGTAAATTTATGGTTTAAATGAAGAAGAATATTTCTTGAACTGATTAACAGCATAAGATATATTTTTCTGTCTTACGAACAGTTCATTATTAATAAACAGTGAAGAATGAGGAAACTGCTTACTTGACGTGAGATAATTGGAATGGATGCTTTGATGGAATTTTACTCATAACCAATGATCCCGATTACAAGGATGACTTGGCAGAGAAAGAATCGCGATGTTATTTGAGAAAATGTTGCCAGTTAATCTTCGCAAGCAAAGCATTAAAGAATTTGGTTGAAGCACCCTATATATCCTTACAATTCAGAAACTTTCTTTACTAAACTAAGTTTTTCTTTCATTTCGAACTTCATTTCATTACATTCAATGATTTAAGAAACTCAATTTGCCTGCTAATCATTGAATATATTTCATTATGTTTAACGATTAACAGGCTAATTTAATTTATTACTACGAATCGCTTTCATTTCACTGAATTCAAAGACAAAGAACTCAGCCTGTAATACATTTCCGCAGAATTTGGAACACAATTTTTATTAAGTTTAGTAAGTTAAATTAAAAATAATTAAAAACATGCATTCACTTAGTTAAGCACTAATTTCAGTACATCAAAACCTGGCGCAGCTTGTCCATATTTGGACCTTGCGCCATTAAAATCAACCAACCAACCAACCAGTACATCAAAAAACATTCCTGTACATTAAAATGTAATTTTAAGAATGTGAGATATTTTCTCCCGTGAATAATATGTTATGAAGATTTTTACAGGAAGATATTAATTTATACTTTCAGGTACACAATTACTTTTGAAGTTTCAGGAAATCTCAACCAATTATTTTCCATAGATAATTTTCGATTCAACAGCGAAATACAGAATGTTTCAAGTTGCTTAAGTTTTATTTGCTTAAGTAATTCTTCCCGATTACGAATGAACTTCATTTTGAAATATTTTATAAATCTTAATTTCCTTTTCTTCCTCTGTAATTTACATATTTTTACTTTTCTATAATAATATGTCACAAACGATATAATTTCGTCTAAAAATACATGCATTCTATTTACATTCAATCAATAGAAGCTACTTGAAAATAAACAATAAACATTTGTAATTTTTTATTCCTTTCCTTAAATACAAAATATTTTGTTAGATTATTAACGTACCAAATTTATTTTAATTATGAATATTTGGTGATTCACATATTTAGCTACCAAAATTATTAATTTACTTAAAGAAATTGTTCATTTTAACGTACGTATGGTTGCACGAAGATATAAAATCAACATTTTAATAACGAATTCACTCATCTTTCAAAATGATAGTAATAACATTCATTATTATCAACTCTATTTGCTATTTTTTAACAAAATATTGTTTGGTTATATAAAGAATTTTATCCGCAATTAATTCTTTACATGCATCAAGTACGTCGCAAAAATTGATAGATGAGTATGCTAATGTTTTCCTGGGAAACCATGTTACAACATTCTGAAGTCATTACTTTCCAATGAATTTTCTTTTAAAAGTGTACTTTCATCATCCATTCCCAGTCTTCATATTCGTGTTCCATATTTATGTCTAAATATTTACTTTGTGTTCCTTGCATCAAATTAATTCCGTGAAGCTTCATTAATGTTGCAAGTTCAACAAAATAAAAAAATAAATTTTAAAAACTAAAGTTTCATGAATAAAATGTTTAAAGAATATTTTATATTTAAGGATACAAAAATTATTTTTTAACTCTTTTTGATTTTGTAAAAATTTATCATTTAAATTTTCAAGACATATAATATATGAATAACAAATTCATATTATTTTATTCAAGATTTTTTTGAAAGATGCATTAAATATCAATGACTCATCAAGTGAGCACAACTTTTCATTGAAACTTTTAACAAGGGGGAAAAATTTATGAAAATTAACAGTATTTATAAGTATAAAGTATGCTTTTACATTAAATATGATGAATTATTGTTAAAATATTACATTTATTAAAAGAAATTGAAATCCAAAAACCACAGGAGATAATTATAAACTGAGTGATTCTTAATTAGCAATTTAAAATAAGAGAAGGATTGCTTAAAAAATAATTTTTATATTAATTACAATTTTCAATATATGAAGTCATCTAAAGTTTTATCATAATAATAAATAAAAAGTTTCATCTCAAAAAATAATAATTAGTAATAGAAGTATTAGTTTTTTCTTTTTCAGTCTGATGATTTCATTAAAAAGAAAATTTATTTTCATTAACATAAAAAGAAAATATTCGTATTTCTCGCATGAGTTATAATGCGTTCAATAATAATAATAAGTTTATTGTTCGTGCATTTAAAAAGAAATACTAATTTTAGGATTTTTTGTGGGGAAAAAATGCATTAAAAGAATTTACAACGTATAAATAATAAGAAGGCAAGAAAATTACAATGATATATTTCAAAATTTAATTTTAGATCTTAAATAAAAGTTGAAGTCTATGAAATATGTATCACATTAATTTTTGTTATCATCAAAATTTCGTGTAGAATACTTGTTACGTCAAGGTGTTTGCTTTATATTTAAATGTTCTTTAATATTGCCTAAAAATATTTAATAAATTAAAAATAAATTTTAGCAAAAAATAAATTAATTAATGAAAAATAACAATTTACTTTGATATGTCAGGTTTCTTTTTAAATTATATAATATAAAATGAACTTCTACAAACATAGATTCCAACACATTTTTACAACGCCCTTAAATTTTTAGTTAGTTATGTAAAAAGAAATATGTGAACTGATAACATACAAATTCACAAATATAAAACTAAATAATATATTTGTTCTCTAGAAAGTGCTATACAAGAAACAACAATTTTATTGCTTAGAAACTTACATTTGAACGTCAAATGAAATGATAGGGTCCTATCTCAAGGTGCGACTAAGAAGCTATCTTAGACCATAATTAGTAATTGCATTAGTAGCTCAAAGTACGTTAGTAAATATAAATTTTACTGAAAAAATCACGGAGATGAATATCCTCTCACATGAAATAAAGCCCTAATATCAGTTACTTAAGCTAACAGAACATAAATTCATTAAACATTTTAAAAACTGGATTTGATATTTTTATAAGAAAAAGTTTTTTTTTTTACTAACACAATTTTAAATGAACAGAAAGTAACTTTCAAAGATTTTTGCTCTTAAAACTATTAACGATCGATCAAAATTCGTCTCTTTCGTCTTTCACTTTTTTTTCAAAATAAAAAAAACATCCATCAGACAAAAAAATTTTTTACAACATAACCGCTTCTCTATTAAAAATAATCCTTGTATTTGATGTTATAGGTAAAATAAAATTTAACAAGGATTTCTCTGATGTATAATAACAACCAATAGTCAATAATAGCTTAAAATTTCATTGACTTCATTTACGCATAACAAATAAAGATGTGAGGAGTTCTGAAATTAATAAGATTGGAAAGCAATTTTCATGGATTTGGCTCTTGTTTTTGACTAGTTGTGCAGCATCATGAAATATTGTTTCTAAATATCATTCAATAACGAATCGAGTTAAACTATTTTGAAGTTGAGAAATATTTTGTTATAAATTTATAAAGGCTTACATTGAATTGAAAATAAAAGACCGAAAATTTCCCCATTTGAGAAAATTAAGCAATTACTTCACATTTACTATAATAATACAACTCGTATAATACACTTGAATATAAATAATACATTTCAAATATTTATTTTATGTTCTAAATGTATTGTTTATATTCACGTTTAATCAGCTTATAAAATGATAATTAAATAGCAGTTGTTAAAGTAGATATTTTCTTGCCATCTTCGAGATCACTAAATTTGTGAACTATTTATTGCATTTAATGAGGCAACTTTTTAGAACAAATATATGTTCTGAAAAGTTGCATCATTAAACACAATTTCATAAATTATATTAATAATGATGTAGTAATATGTAGTAAAATTATACTAAATTTTTAATAAAAATCTCAATTTACATACATTTTCATAAAAAAAAATTGAGCTTTAACATGACGAGTAATTTTCAAATTTTAAATTCTCTTAAGAAATTGCGATGATAAGAATTTATAAATTATTTCTCTTTAAACTAGAAGAACAACTATTAAGATAACGATCATTCATATTATTATTAGAATGACATTTTATTATTATTCTAACATTGCAATGAACGACATTAGCATTTAAAATCTGTGGAATTGATACTTGACACCATTTATGAAATATAATTTTTTAAATTTGCATTATAAAAAATACTTTTACTGGTACATAAAAATCTTTTTCAAAAACAAAGGAAATTCTCTTCAAATTTGTACTTATACATCAATTTTTGTACAAAAAGAAATTTTTATCTAGTTTTTACTGTGTAATATTAAAAATAATCATTAATTTTATTGGAAAAAACTGAAACAGGTGTATGGATGAGAATTATTTCCATTTTAATTAAAGTCCATCATCAAAAATCTAATACTAACAAACTTAAAAATGAATATACGTGTTATCAGTCATGTTATTTTAAGAATTTATATACAGTGTAAGTCATTCATATATAATGTAAGTTACATAATAGGAACTATTTTTACATTTCAAAAGATTCTGACAATTTCGATACTAAATTGAATTTATCAACTTAAGTAATCGCTCAAAATACTATCATATTTTCGAATTAAAACTTTTTATAAATATGAAAAATGATATTTATTAAATAATGCGTTACCCATGAAATTAAATATTTCATTGATCTAGTGAAAATATTTAAGAACAAAACAATTTATATCGAAGTTTAAATATGTGTATAAATTTCATCATAGGAAACTCATTTTCTCAAGGCTTGCATCACGTTTATATATGTGCACCTCAGTCTTTCCCAGATGCACATGATTTCTCTGATTAAATTATTACATTACTGGAGAAACCACTGCAGCCCAGAGCGGCGAAAATAATAAATCAGCACTCATTTCAATCATAAATTTCTCTTATGCATTGACGGGCCTTAGTCTATTGTTAGGAGAGGCACTCAATGCAATGTTTTGCCTGAGGTCTACAGAAAGAGGAAAAAAGGCTCCAGCGATATTTTTGGGGGAATAGAATCCCTCAGGAGGGATTAGATAACACCTACGATATTGGGTTTCACTGCTGTAGAAAGAGAAAGAAGAGGGACCATGATAAACTATCTCCCACGTGACGCTTATTTTTATGTACTATAAGGGATAAAGAAAATATCCCTACAGCTATATGATTTTGAATACCATTTGCACTGTCAATCAGTTACTATCATCTGAAATGTCTTAGTTACATCTGTGGATATGATTAGGAGGCAGATTTATTATTATATGAATTCACTTATAAAAAAATGATGTGTACTTTCTTTTTAAGCACAAGTCAAATATAAAAATAATTTCAAACATCAGAGTTAAAATGATGGATGATTAACAGTATTTTTAATAAAGTTTTGATTAAAATCTAGATTTAAAGCATAAAGTTAAAGTATATCACATAAAATATGATTTATATCCCTTAGGTGTTTTGCAGACTGATTTTATTGAATTGATTATTTAAGTCCCGGTTGCTTAGAAATTTCAATTTCTGTTATTTTCTGTCAAGATTTGTAACCATTTCAGATTATTGGTTACAATAGAGAATCTTTTTTAAAAACTAAAACTAACTAAATTCAAACACTTTATTCATAATTTTTAGCTTGTAACTTATCTCTTAGTTTTAAAGAAAAAACTTAAATTTAATTATTAAGATTTTTGTTAATTGTTAAGAGATTTTTCACAAATTTTCTAAGTTCTCGATTATTTCTAAATTTTGTTTTAAAAATCATAATTATTTAAAATATATTTTTATGACTAAATAGTGTTCATACAGCAACAGTTTAGGAAATTGATTTTTTTATGTTAAGTTACAAATATACATCTGTTAAAATACTCTCAAAGCTTTATTCGTTCAAAAGCAAAAATTGAAAATTCTAAGACAGACACCAAAGTGTGGATATTTCACACTATATCATCTTTATTCAAATGAATATAGCGAAACGTATTTATAATATATTAAAAGGCATATTTATATTTTGATTTTTGAATAATTTTCACAATATGTTCAATTTTTAACCTCGTCATTACCTGTAGTCAGTTTATTTGGTGAAATGTAAGGATTATTTTTTTTATCTAACATGCAGATTAATTTTTTGTCCCTTATTATGGAACAGCTTAAGCCTTTTGTATGGCTTTTAGAATGTCTAGCGCATATTTGGTCAAGGAAAGACTACTTATAAAAAATTAGCTATTAATGCATGTCATTAGCAGAGGAAAAAACTCCCTTACACCTAATCCGGCAGATGTGCTTTCAGAAGAAAGGATAGCGCCATATGTCCCGTTGGCTTACCATCTGTGGGACCTTTAATGTCACATTTTTTATAACATTTAATCATAAAAAAATTGCCATCACATTGATTACAATTACATTTTTTACTTCGCAATCCCATATCCCAAATTTAATTCCAGACACTTGTTGAGAAATGTAAGACAAAATTTGTATTTCTATTTTCTGTATACATGTCTGTTAGGTTATTCACTTAGAAGTTTTCAGGATTTCACATCTTGATACACTTGAATACGGCCCACCATTTATGAAAAGGAAAAACGTGGAATTCAATAGATAAAATCCATGGATTTCAACTTCGTGCTTTCAGTAATTATATATATATATATATATATATATATATATATATATATATATATATATATATATGTTATGTCAGATCTGTTCCATGCTTTTCGACAGTAGCAAAATGGAACTTTTAGCCTATTCACAATCAACAGGTAATTAAAAGTCAAAGATTATATTGTTAATGAACACATAAATTTATTTGCTTATTTAGAACACATAAATTTATTACTTTATTTATTTACATAAATCCAAATGCAGACAAAAGATAATTTTATTAAGCTCCTTATTTGTGTATAATAAACATATCCCAAAATAATGATATACTGCAAAAAAAGTGATGAAGTAAGTAAAACGTGGCATTAATAAATGCTTTATATATTGCTTATGTAGGTAGAGAGAGGTTCAATTCTTTACCGATAATTAACATTATTATTTGTAACAAATATTGAACTTTTTCCTACACAATTTTAAGCTTTTTCACTAGAGTATAACAACAAAATTTTCTTCTTGTGCAGTACACAACCCATTACTCTAATAGTACCACTAGTCTCACCATTTAAGCACCTTTTTTTAATTCATAATTGCTTTTCTACATTAATCTTCTTTCGTAAAATATGCGGCATGTACCTCATAGAAAAGTGCATTTTGCTATGAACTCACACACATTTATTATTTCTATTTTGATAAATATAAGCAGCACGGAAGCTTAATTTTTCACACTTTCTTTTAGCGATGACCCCAGATACTTGTTTTCTTTACGAAATACGTTTATTATTGTTGTTTTAATGGAAGTATTAGGGGTGAAAAGAAAAAAAAAAGATAGTTGAATCTACTGTAGCGTTAGAAAACTTTTTTGTAACTTGCGCCATATATGCCTTGTAGAAAAATTCACGGCAACCTCTTTTAAAGTCCTTTTTCATTAATCATGCTTCTTTTTAATGATTAATATTTAAAATAAAGCAAGTAGCGCAAGAAATTAAAATTAGAGAATTCCCTAATTAATCTGAAGTTATTTTTTAATTCTCTTTGAATTTAAACCTCTCAATAATTGAACTTGTGTTTGAGAATTTCCGCATAATTAATTGCTACCACATTTTTTTTATTTCCTCTCAGTATTTATTTAAAAATTAATCTCATTATTTTACACATAGAGTTGAAAGTGGCTATCAACGAAAGCATATATGTGTTTAAGAAATATTTCTTTATAATTCTTGAACACAAATGTGCAATTGTTGGAAGACTTTCTTTGAAAAATAGCTTCAGAAATAAGAGATTGGAATTCATCAACTTATGGTAGTAAATAATGGTCATAAAATATCTTAAAGTAATGAGCAACTATGTTCTAGGATTAAAATTGAAAAATATTTAATTGGCAAACATCTCTTTGGTTTTATCATTTATATTATATAACATACTTGAAATTTAAAAATATATAAAAAATCTTCACTTTTACTAATTGCTTTTATTATATTTCCAATTTTACAAATTAAAAAACTTATCATTTCATGAACACAACTAATTGGCAGTTATTCCCCTTGTTTCAAATAAACTATATCATTTTATAATCAGTTTAATTAAAAAATTACCTTATAATTTCTACATAATTAAGGGAGTTATGTAACACACAGAGTTAACAATTAAAAATTTTCGAGTATTTTTCTTAATCATTAACTTTGCATACTGGTTAACAATTAGATAAAAAATTATAGTATTGTTATAAAGTTCTATTCATTGTTGAAAAAAATAGCGTAAAATTTAGCGGCATCATTTATAAATTATATGCGGGAACTCATTTTCTCATATATCTAATCAATTCCTGTCTAATTGATAAAGTACATTAAGCAGAAAGGCTCTTACGGTGTATTGTTTTTGTTGTGGAAGATTGTGAATTTCTTTTTCGTTGCAAAACTATAAGATTAGAATCTGGTTCTAGTAACTTCGGATCAATAAATAAATAGGCAAACCACTAAACAAACAACCATAAGATTTTATCATTTATAAAATGATTGGGAAATAACTATAAAATTTGAAATCAAGATTATTTATTTTAAAGAAAATATTGTGGTTGCACAAACAAATGCTTGAGAGTGGAAATTTAAGTGGATTATAAACATATATTTTCTTTATTTATATATTTACTGAAAAGTAGATTACTCCGTAAAAGCTTACGAGACAAATAAGTATGAGACAGAAAATGTACTTAGGAATTTAAATAACATGAAGTGAGAGAGAAGGAAATAACAATTCCTATAAATTTAATTCTATTTAAAGTCATATTTTGGCCTACAGTTCAAAGTTCATTTTAGAAAATATCTTTGTTATTTTACGAAAAGTAAAGTAAATTTGAGAAGAATGCTTGAGATACATTTGTTCTTTATTTCGAAGTACAGGTCTTATTTTTAGACAAATTTCTTTACTTTATTAAATTTAGATATCAAGGACAGTATTTAAAAATTATAAATATACCAGATATATTAAAAAATAAAATTATGAAATAGTCGATTTTCATGATTATTTAAAAAGAAAATGGGAATTAGTTAAAATAAAAATTATTCTGCTTACAATTGAAATATATCACGTCAAGATGATTTTATTTAGTAGAAAATTTGCTGTAGCGCTCTTGTTACATCTTGCAAACACCTATTCTATTTAAAAGGCTGAAGCTGATAAATAAAAGCTCTGACCTTTAGCTTGAAAATTGGAGGGTTTAATTCTCATCAAGGTGGAGGATACATAATATAATAACTAATTGATGAAAAAATAATTATAAAAATATTCCTACTTGCAGAAATCATGTTTGTACAGACTAGTTAGATTGCATAGATTTTAGATAACTAATTTCTTCAACAGAATCCAAAGAGATGTATGAATTCTTTTTTTTTGGGGGGGAAGAGGGGAAAAATTTTATTGCGCACATTTTTTACATTTATTTTATATACTTGGCACAATAAGGCTATTTAAGCTGTTCATTATTAAAAATCTCATACACTTAATCATGGCAACTAAAATGTGAATTTTTTATATATAATAAACTTTTTATCTTTGTTAAAGTCATTAAATTAAATTCTTTTAAAAATGAAATTTTTATGACATTTAATTACAAAATTTCGTGATATTTTTATCATGTCACTGAGTTAAACATCATTTTGCACGATACTTGTGACTTAATATTTCACATAATAAATAGATATTTCTTATCTTTAAATATGTACCAAATATATCTGTTATTTCTTTCGCAATGATGAACTCATCTCCAACGAAACGTTTTCTTACACATCAAATATATAATTGAGTTAATAAAATAATTGCATTAGAAGAACGGCTAAAATTATATGACCGTATTTTTCCCTTATATTTCCCTATAACAATGTATCTCAAATTGTGTACCTACGATTTTGGAATATATAATTAAAGTAATTATTGAAGAAGGTTTTATCAGTTGCATATCACAATATTTAATTATAGGAAAGTTGATGAGCATCGTCAATTATAGATTAATCGATGATTTACTTAATTGGCTGAATGTCTCGACAGAACATTTAGTTTTAATTTAGGTGGGCATATACGAAAATTACATAAATTCCAAGGATATAATCATGGATAATTGCTCTCTATATATTGTAAATTAATAATTTAAGTTTTCGCCTGAAGTTACGCCAAGTGGTTTTAAGGATATTGTTTTCTGAAAGTATATTAATTTGAAAATTTAATTTATTAACAAATCTTAATTTCACTGTAATGTAAATTAGAAATGTATAAAATAATCTAAGAGAAATTATTTGTTTCAACTATAAGTCTCAGAATAAGGCATTTGTAATTATTTTTGTAAAAGTATCTTTCATTTACATTTCCTGTACCATTTTGCATATGATTTATTTGCGTTCATTTATTTTATTATCGCATTAGTTCTTTTGAGTAGCTGGGATGCAACTGGTAACGAATGATCTCTTTTGACTTAAAAGTAAAATGTTTGTTTCTTTGTATAATCATACACCATAAAATCATTTTCAGTTCGTTATTTGATCTATAATAAAAATTTTGAAATTGTATTAAATAATAAAAAGGATATTTGAGTATCGCTGAGAGTATAATACTCATTTCGTTACCAATTACTTAGTTGAACTCATCATAGCTTCTAAATATACTCAAACACTTTGTGATTTCAAAGCATGATCAAACAATGAGATATATAAATGAAACTGAACTCTTGATTAAAAGTTCCCAGATCACAACAAAAGAGGAAATTAGGGGCTATAAAGGAATATTTACCTTGCATATAGAGAGTTAAAAATAAACAGGTTTATATTAACACCTGTTTATTTGCATACATTTCTAGAAACCATTTTGCAACCAAATATGTAATTCCAATGCTTCATTATTCAAAAACATTTCTGAGAAACAAACTTTTTGAATATACTATTAGAGATCATGGTAATATAAAAAGCATGCAAAATTTAAAAGTCTAATTTTTGGATTTTCTTGTTAACCAGACAATGTTATGAGTAGCTTAAGTTCTAAGTATTTATTTTTTTTAATTTGATCTCATTTCCAACAGTACATCATGATTGTAAATATTAATGTAAGCAAGTTGTACTGTTTGAAATTTGAGTAACATAAAAGTATATAGCACTCTGTTTGTATACTGTTTCCACACAGATTCAACAATATAAGCTTGAAAAATCTTTCTTTATCGTAAGATTGAATTTTAGCTAGTTAAAAACAGAAATATTTCTTAAAAGCTATTTTTCAAAACTTATTATTTTTCAACAAAATTGAGTTATTCATTATAAATTTATTTCTTGAGAGCTCATAATGCATTATTTATGAAGTAAGCATTTCATTCTTGTTTTTAAAAACATTTCTTAACCAGGGATGAAATTTTCCAGCATAAAATATGAATCTATTCATATGGATGATTCCACTAAAAACTGAATAAATGTAAAATAAAAATTTAAATGTACATGTTTAATGTGTATTTATAAAATTTATGAACTAAATTTGTATATATTGTGTCAATACATTTCCTCATATTAATATGTCTATAAAGACAAAAACTAATATTCATGGCAATAGTGATTTTAAAGTTATTTAGTAAATATATGAGTGCACATGTGTACACACACACATACATATATGTGAACTAGTGAGATCTGTGAAACCGAGCTTATAAGAGAATATGATAAAGTTCCTGTTCTTTGACATCATGTTTTATTTATGTGTTTTACAACTAAGTTTTATTTTCGCCGATTATTGCTTAAATTACCTTAATTAAGGGCTTAACCTTTATATTATCAATATTGTATAAGTTGATTTGTTAAAAAACTACATTTTTTTACTATCTTAACTTGCATCATCCAGTAGTACATTTCAATAAATAATGCCAAACATCTTACAATTATGATACTCACATGTGCTCCATCCGCATTAAGATATTTTCAGTCAACTTAGGACTACAATTTCGTCTGACCTTTTTCTAGTTAATAATGTTTGGCACAAGCTACTAGATTGAGAAAATTAAAATTTTGTATTAAATGATATTTGATAATAAGTATCATTTGAAAATTATAAAAAATCTAAATCCATCCCTTAACTGACATTTCCAAATGCACGTTGCACTTATGGGAGTTTTCATCAAATGTGCAATTAATGAACCTTATATCAACATTACATAATCACTTTGAGTTTCGTTAACGCTTCATTATTTATGTATGTTATTTACGCATATTTACTTTAAACAACCATAACTTTAAACTTAGTCTCTTTGTCACAGAAAATCAATTCTGCTACTTCATCTATTTAAAAAACACTAAGCCACATGTAGTCTAGACTATTTAAAATAATCGAAAATGGATTTTCGCTTAAGAACGAGTTGTGTCTTTCCGGCTCTTTAGTACTGAAAGAATATATTTTTACAAGTTTTATTTGTGGAATTATACATAACTTATTCTCTTCTCATATTGATTTCTACTTTCAACATAAAACTCTATTTTTAAAAAGTATAAAAAGTAAAATAAATAATAACAAAAAGGACAGAATTTTATTTTTTACAAAACAAAAATTGAATCATTATGCGTTTTGCAATAGAAAAGCTTATGTAAACGTTGTTGCGCACTCACGATCTATTCGTGCTATTATGTAACATGAATCTGCTGGGTTTTTTTTTTTTTTTTTTTTTTTTTTTTTTTTTTTTTTTTTTTAAATACATTTCCACTAATGGAAAAAAAAACAACCATTTTCCATTCAAATTTTCATAGTAGAAAATATAAAGGTGTTTTTCAAAAAAGATAAGAATTCGTGATTAACTATTAATAATAATAATTAATAAGACAGATAAGAATAAGTATCAAGCCTAATTATTCATTGAACCTCGAAAGTTTTCTGTTTTTGGTGAGTAAGTTGTTTTCTTTTTGTTTAACTCAGGCATTTTCCGTTGTTTGGCGTTATCGCAGATGTTTCTACAACAGATGTTGCTGATTTGTATGCATTCTAGGCGATTCTAAGAACTAATTGCTGTTTGGCTACTTGCATTTCTAATGATTAACTTTCTAGTTTACTTAGCTCTTATCATCTTTGCAATACCACATGTATAACAAAAAGCTAGATTTACACTTTACTTAATTACACAAATTGCACTCAATTACATTAATTTAATTATAGTACTTGGATGTCATTATAATATAATGTCATTTTGCTCTGAGTCATATGCGATATTTTTAATGGTTAGAAGAACATAGTTGAAAATTATAAGGTTTTACAATGCGTAATATCGAAAAAAATAGATCTTATTAAACTTATAAAAATGTTTTAGTCTTCATGTTGGGAAATAATTAAAATATTTTATATCTTATATCTAATATCAGAATTCATATTAAGTAAATTTCCCTCTAAACAATGTAGAGCTTTAGTTATTTAATAACATGATATTTTAAAACATCAAAATTTGAAGTTTATAAAATTACAAGTAAATTTATAGTGCTTTTTTACAAGATTTTTGACGTCCGGCAAAAAAATTCTTATACATTACGCATTTTTTAATATCCTTAAAACTGTACTCAGCTTTTTCTCACTTACTAGTTCTATATTTCTATTGTATATATATAATACTTCTATTGTATAGATGAAGAACTCTTTATTATACTAAAGATTACTTACTTAAGAAAGCAAAAAGGGTACTTTGATGATTAAAAGGATTAATGGTTATCCAAAATCAGATGATTTTGAATTTTGAAAAGTAAATTATGTAGTGTTTATCTGACACTAAAAAATATTGTTTATTTATTTTTGAAAATATCTTCCAGATTAATTTCCTCTCCGACAAAAATCAAATAATTTCATTTTGCTACTGTTTTTAAAAATCATATTAACTATTTAAGCTCACTATACTTTCAAAAAGATTTTATTCCTTTTAATATGAAATTCTTATCATTCACAACATTCTTCCTATAATTTTTATAAATTGTAATATTCTTGTCTTTGGTATCAGATAAAGATTATTCTTTTATTCAAATATGTTTGCCCATTTTAGACAAAACACATGTTGCACAGATAACTTGCAATGTAATTTCAATGATTAAAACTTGGTTTTTCCTGCGTTTGTGCTTTTACTTTTACATACATTAAAAAATTGCTAAGTCAACAATTCATTCCAAAAAATAAGTATTTATCGGGCAAATTATTTTTAGATATTTAAGTTTCATATAGAATTAATAATTATGTTCATAGTAATTTTTTCTTACTAGAGATTACTGGTGTACAAGTTTCAAAATTTATCTTTATTTTGAAATTTTGTGAGCAATTTTAGCATCTATATAGGTGACTACTATTTTTTTATTTTCTTCTATGAACTGATATCTCAATCTTATCCACTACTTATGCTTAAAAAGGAATTTTTTTCTTTCAAAGTGTTCAAGTAATTAAAAGGCTTTGAATTTTCATTACACAACTTATGATTTGATAAACTTAAATTAAATTTAAAAAAAAATTGATTAAGCTTTGACTTTTAGAAAGAAAAAGAGAGAAAATTAATAAACTTTTCACACACACTCATGAAAATGTAGCGTCAGTTTGAGCGAACTGTTTCGGAATTTCATTGATAAATTATGTTAAACTAATAGCTGTAGTGTTAATAACAAAAGAACTTTTAATTTTTAGAACTTATATTGACCAACAGAATTAAGATAAATTTTGAACTGGTTGTCCTATGTGTTTAAGTAATACCTAAGTATTTTTTGAATAACCTAGGTACTTTTAATGATTAAATCAGTTTAACTAAATGTAAAAATAAATATTATTATAATGATACATGATGAAATAATTATTATGACAAATAAAATATGACCAGTATGTAATTCAGATACTTATTATATAACAACATATTTACACCAAGGAAAACAGAAGATGTGTATGACAGCAGTTTTAAAAATATTTAAATTTAACACATTTAAAAATAATCGTTCTGACAAAATTTAAAATATAATACAAATTAATCACGCCAAAATTGTAAGCCTTCGTTAATAGGCAAGGTTAATCTTCCTCCAAGCGCTGTCAAGTTTGACATCAGGCAATCATAAGAATGGTCTTACACACAGTAGGGAAAATATTATTACTTTAGGGCAATCTATGTTTCTCAAAATTAAAGATACCACTGTTTGCTCTCTCAATTGATTATGTTGTATTAACTAAGATGCAGAATTCACACAAATTGTAGAAAATCCTTATTAATTCCTATTTAATTAGGTGAAAATATATTATGCAATGGTTTCCTTATTTGGGGACTATTTCAAAAGTTAGTGTTACGGATAAATAATATAACTAATAATATATAATATAGTCTAAAATAAACTATAGAATATATTAAAAATATACTTATTTAATGTTCTTTTAATTTATATACCTAATAATTCTTTTTAAGATACATTTAATTAATTGTATTAGTGTATGATATATTTTCTGCTCTGTATTCTTAAACCTCTGTTTCCTTTTTAAGAATAAAACCACATGATTGTGTATTTTTTTTTTCACAAGCATTAAAATTTCTACAGATCATATTACAACAAAAAAGAAAATTTAGTGAATATCGTCTTGAATTAATGTAATGAATTCTCAATTGCAGTTTCTTAGAGAAAGAAATATGCCATTTCTTTACACTATGAGGAAAAAAAAAGGAAATATTTAAATAAGATATAATGACTAACTAACATATGAAGTTCCAAGAGTTAGAAAAAGGCTTAAGAGACATTCTTTTAATTACTCTCGCAATTAAGAATTTTAAATAAATTCAAAACAGAGCAAAATTAACGATTTTTTTTCTCTGGCACATTAAATGTTATAATCTTGAATAAGAAAAAGAATTATTGCCCCTTGTAAAACTTAACTCTCCAAAAAATATTTTCTCGAATTAAAGTAATTTTATTTATTTTAAACTGAAATCTGTTACTTCAAATAGAATTTAATGATGATTGCCCGGTTGTGTGATTAAAATGATGGAAGCATAAAATTTAAAATTGTTAATTAGTAATGTTTAGAAATAACACAAAGTGTACCAGCGGATTTAATAATTCTAAAATTGGCATTAAAATTTTTCTTTTTTTTTTTACCATTAACTAAAATACTAAGCTGTAAGTATTTTAAGCGACATTTTAATTTATAAGTTGTTAATTAACAAATATGGCGACATCATGCAGTACTTACCTCAGATTTTGTAGTTAATCTTTATTTCTTACATTTTAATAATTAAAATATTTTAATTACAAATCATACTAACGATATTTCGTAAAGAATGCATTTTAATTGGTTTTTATAAATTACTTAGAAAATAATTTTAGAAATAATTAAGGGATATAAATTGTGAAAGAAAATATATTCATTATCTTAAACATTATCTTGTAAATTCATGAAATGTAATGAAGTAATTTAGTTTTCTAATCAAATAAATTAAAGCAATTATATTTTCAAATTAATTAAAATACATAATAAATGTAATTAATTCCTTATTATTTAGTTCCGAATTTTAGCAGTTGCTGTTTTCATTTAAGAAAATAAGAATAAGCCTCTTGCTTTTAGTCAGATTTTATGAATGATTTATTTATTAAAAAATTGTATATGTATATGTGTGTGTGTACACATGGGCACTCATATATTTACTAAATAACTTTAAAATCACTATTGCCATGAATATTTAAGAAGCATAAAATATTTCAGAAAACTGAATGTAACTATAGCCGGCCAATTGCTGAATGGCTAGCGTTCCTGACTTCTGGGCTATTGGTCCCGGGCTCGAATCCCGTTTTAAACATGGACGTGTTTCCTTTCTCTCTCTCTCTCTCTGTATCTTCGTTCTTTCTTTTGAAGCGAATAAATGAATGTGGACTGCCCTATAAACGGGTTTGTGGTGGTGTGACGTGAGCAATGCTACTCGTACCTCCGTAACTTGGTTCACAGGTGCCCACAGTGTAACGTTAAAACGAGCAGTAGTTTCCAGCCTGGTTGTGGTCGACGGGTGCCCCTCCATTAGAAAAAAAAATGTAACTATTTATATAATTCGGAAATCAGAATTTATAAGCATTGGAAAGAGATTTTATTATATAAATTAAATCTATTTCATAGGAAGTTAAAAATTTCCTCGGTGATAATTAACAAAATCATTTAATTTAACTTTAAAGTTTTATGTACACACCTTACGTATTAAAGCGTTCAACTAGCATCAAGTTTACTACAATAGAAACTAAAACTGCAGTTATTCAAATAACTCACTTATTATTTATTTACTTCATTTTAACTTCCTGTATAGAAATATCTTCCGAGGTGAAAGGCAGAAGTACGGTCAATTATATTACCCATGACGTCATTATTTTCTCCCTTTTATTCTCTGCCGCAGAAAACAAGACGGACAGACGGGAAGTTACTCTTTTGCCGCCATGACGTCATAATTCAAGAATTCTTAAGAAACTGCTGTGAAGATTGGTTTCGTTCAACTTTAAAATACTTGTAAAAGCGTGAGTGTTCTTCTGGATCTTTTAAGGTTCCTTTTGGTTTGGCATGCAAGATAGTTTTTTTACCCTTAGAATTGTAGGAAATTTTTAGCATTTTTTTAGATTGAGGCGAATTTATTATTTAAAATCTACTCAATAACATGATTTTTGCTTTAAAAAGTTGTTTGCTTTCTTAGATGAAAAGGTCAAACTACTGAAAGTAGTTTTAATATGCTTGCAAGATTTCCCCCCCCCCCCAATGGCGGGCACTTGGGTGATTAATCCTTTTTTTAGCCAAAACAAGGCCGGAAATTGCTACTCATTTATTGTTACCCGGTGGGCACCTGTGAGCCAAGTTGCGGAGGCGAGTAGCACTACCCATGTCACACCACCACAAACCCGTTTATAGGGTGGGCCACATTCATCCATCATCAGAGGAAGGAACAAGAAATACATATGAAGAGCAAGTACATTTATGCCCGAGTCTTGATTCGAACAGTCGAAGTCAGTTACGCTAACTACTAGACAGGTTGGGCGGCGTATTAAGATTTAACTTGCAAGATAAAGGGTTGAATTCTTGATTAGTCTTAAGATCATCTATATTAATGTATACATGTGTGTGTTAATTAAAATAATGCAAAATATATTTATACTGTTCTAACGTTAATGTTTGAAGATGGAAAAGCAAAATCAACCATTAATATCATATGTCGATGGTTTGACATCACGTAGAGGACATGCCTAACGACCGAAGGCTGTTGTAAGACATTTTAATATCCATTGCATCGGAAGGACGTTTTATCGAAAGTGGGCTGCCTTAACGTGTTTCAAGAGAGGAAACCTGGAAAATACTCAAACACCTACTCTGAGAGACATGTATACAATTATAATGGTGCAGACAAGTCGCAAACTGTATCTTGAAATTACGGTTTATAATACTCGCCTATCACCAAGCTCTTCGTAATTTGGAACCACTGTCATTTGACGAGGTCACACCTGAAATGTCACCCTTCTCTTCACATCCACGCCTCACCAGAGACGACAAACAAAAGGCACAAGCGCAGTATCCATCTCCCGTTGTTCAACAGCAGCTGGGATCGAATCCGGTATCTTAAGATCTGAATAGCGCTGTTCTTCCACTAGGCCACCATGCGTCCATGTTTCGATGGTTTAAAAGGATATTTTATTTCATTCAAATCAGTCTCCAACTAAGAATAACAAATACAACGTAGCATAGATAATTTGTCGATACTACATATCAATAAGCTTTCGAATTTCTTTTTCGTTCACACAAAACATTAGTGAAAGACTTACATTGCGATCGGTATTATTATATTTTAGATTATCTGAAAATTTGTTTCTAAGTAATTTATTTCCTATCCGCGAGTCTTGACATAAACTCAAGATAACTGTTAAACTCCTTTTAATTGTGTTTAAAAATTATGTCTAGATATTTTTCTGGAGATTTTACTTATGACTCAACTGAAAATTATGCAATAAGCCACCAATGCTTTATTATATTATTTAAGTTTGACTTCAATACACAAATCACAATAAATAGCTCTGAATATTATACCGATGTTTATTACTGAATAATTTTTAAGCGAGTTTTTTATTTTCCCCCAACTATGTTGGTTTAAGATATAGAATAAAAGCTCAAGAAACTTAATGATATATATAAAAAAAAACTTCTTCCTACCATATTTAAAATTCTAGTCCCGGTATTTTTGTGTAAGCTTCTAGATTAGCTCTAATGTTGGTAATTGTGTCTCTATCGCTTTGGAGTTATAAGTTATTGGTATATCGCAAAATACATTCACAGATAGTCTCTCAATTTAAACTATGATTAATTGAAAATGTTAACATCTGAGATGGTTGAATTCTCTCCTATCTTCATATCATAACAATAAAGGATTATTAAGCCTTATGTGTTTTTAAAATGCACATACCTTATTAGTTTAAGATATTTTATTATATCAATATCAATTCACTTATTTAATCACTTGAGCAATACCTATACTTCTTTGTCAGCAGACTTCTGAATATCTTTATGAGATAATAAAAGGTGAAAACAAAACTTACATTCATGATAGCTTAGAGAAGAAAGTTTTCTTCCATTTCTAAAAGAAAGATGGTGCTATGTCTAACCTAGCCAAGATCGTAGAGCTGAGGTTCTAAATATTTTAAAATTTATTGTATTATAATGTCCTCCGTATCTATGATATAAAAGTTTTGGTGACAATTCTTCCGATTAAAATGATCGTCCGTTTATCATGTGGCTTATAATTACAAATTGCTTTGAAATATTTAACGATTTCCATAGCAAGAAATCGGTAAATGAACGTACACCCACATTTTTTTGGGTTACTGTAAATTTGTTGGAAAACAGGTTAAACTGTTCAAAAGATACAAGTTCGATATCTGAACCATTTGACAACCACCTTACTGACACTACCTATTTATGTTAAATGAACCGTAAGTCACGTTAGATGACTATGATGTATGTCAACAGGGAGCTCACAGAATTACTCAGATGTATCTGCTATGTATATCTCTCTGCTGATGTATCGTGGTCTGGAAAAGAGGTTGCCATTTCAGGATCAATATCTTAAGTTAATGATCTTTGATATCGTGGACTCAACTGAATATTAATCAATTGATAGAGTATAAATTTGAATTTCTATCATATCTTACTTTTCAGGAAATGTTTTTAAAGGTAATCTCTTAAGAAAAGAAACCCAGAAAAATTTCAAACACCCACACACCAATATATGCTGAAAACAGTCTCTAAAACCAACACCCATTTTCTTTTCTAAAATATTGGCTGGGATGGGATCGAGCCCTGGAACCTTCCTCTTTGATGAACACCATCCTGCCTAAATTTTCACTTAATAAATAATTCCGAAGAATATATTTATTAGGTGAAACAATTTCTGGGGAGTTTTTTGCTTAAATAAAATCTTAATATATTTTGAGTTATTTTATACTATTAAAGCAAAAATGTAACATCCATTTATTTCTACATTGATTGGTATCGAACCTGAAACCTTCCTCTCTGAAGAGCACCATCCTAAGTGATTTTCGGCCTAATAAATGATTCCAAAAATAATATTTATTAGGTGCAAAATTCTTTTCTGGAATAATAGTTTTAAATAAAATCTCACCCTGAAAATATTTTGATTTATTTTATTAACAATCAAATTTGATTTAATTTAAACTATAGTTTTAAAGATTTTTTTTTTTTTTTTTTTTTTTTTTTTTTTTTTTAAACTCATATCTTAAATTATAAAACCAGGTTAGGGAAATATTGAGTGAACAAAGTGAAATTTTGGCTTTTAATTTAATATTGCCTTTGTCATGCGTAAAATCTTGATTATTGTTCATTTCAAAATATTTATTTTATAAAAACGTAAAATTAAAATTAGTGGTTCTCGAGTGAGGATCCTTGACATATATATAAATGTATATTTATCCTAAACAAACCAAACTGGTCCTGAATGGCATTTAATGCAATCATCAGAGTAATTTGTTTGCCGTACTTTTACAGAACTGCTTAAAAAGAAGAAAATAATCCTAGCATATGAAGTGGAATTTAATTTGTGTCATATTAAAGGATGGCAGTCACGAGGAAGAGAAGAAATCAGTACAGAAGCAATATTGACAGAAAAAGTTAAAAATATTTCATAATCTAGTTAAGGAAGTCTTGTCAAAAAGATTTTCATTCCCTTTCTACAAAATCCATTTTAATTTAATATATTAACTACTATGAAACTCTGAATTTATAACAAGCTGAATGAAATTCCGTAAAAAAGAAGACATTACGAAAAAATATTTTTTTTTTTAAATTCATTTATTTCTTCCAGTTCTTTTATCCAGACTGTTTTTAATCATTTGGGGTTTTGTATTTATGAGAAAAATATTTCAAATTAATTTTATATCTATCATAAATAAATAGAATAAATATGCTTTTATTATGCACAACTTGATAATCCTTGTGACCTTAAATCTTGTAAAAAGATTAAACTCTTGGGTTGGCTGAATGGCTTATATAACTTAACAGCTTATTCTATTTGTCTGAGTTCAATTCACAGTATGAGGTAACAAAAAATAATATTATGCGCTTTTTTGACATGACTTTTAAAGGTTAATTCCAGCAATTTTCCCCATATCTTATGATATTACAAGTAGCCGATTGTGAAGGATTTATATAAGCATTAAATTGACTGCAGTTTTTAAATTATAATATTATTTTAATAAAAATAATAGCCAACATATTAAAACAGCATTCTTAAAATTAAAAGATAGATATGTATGCTCATTTTTTGTCATAGTTACAAGGATATAACCAAACTTAGAAAAAAAAAAAAAAAACATTTGTAGTAATATAAAAAAATAAGATAACACTTTTTTTTAGTATATAAATTATATTATTGTTTTCCGAAGACTTTTCTTTGATAGGGAGATTCACGCTTCGCAAGGAAAAAAAATACGGACAACTCCCATTACCCACCTTAAAGGATATAGTTCTAATTCTTTAAGGTCAACTTTTCATTCAAGGTCTTGTTAAGCCATCAACTAATTTTTGTATAAACTGCACTCCAAACTACATCCATACCGAAGGTATTAATCTGACCTATGTACTGTTCAGTTGAAAGCCAGAATATTAATAGTTCAGTGCCAGCTAGGAACAAACCTCTACATATGTGTACGCAGAACGCGTAAGTGCAACACACATTTCCCGGTATTAAATTGTGACTAGTATCGTACTCGGAACTGGCTATTCCAAAAAGTGTTATCTTACGACTGACGATACCACGATTAAAAATTATTTTGGAAAAAAATAAATGAAGAATACAGAGATTTAAATATAAATACTAAAATTAATAAGTGATCAAATACATAATGAAAGGAAATATGCTTTTACATTATATCAATTTTGTCCAAAGATTCATTTTTAGAAACTTTTTTCTTGATTTTATATAATCTTTGGAATTATATATCTATGTAACAAAAAGTATCCTTTGTTAAAAATCTAATTAATAAAGAGATTACGAGGTAATTTTAGGCAGTGATAGCTATTGAAAACATTGAAATTATATGGAGAAACTCCATTAAGATTTTTTTGTAACGTACTATTAGGTTTTTGTATGATTATATATCTTATATGTGGTAATACATTTTATAAATCTTTAATTGTAAAACAGTTACATTTTATACAGGATAAATGCAACATTTATGGGTTTCTATAAAATGTCTGAAAATGTTATTTACATATCTTTTTTGTTTTCCTACATATGACAATAATGATCAATAATAACTATGTTATTTCTTTCAACAATTCCACATCTAAATTTTGATTATTTTACCATTTTATATCGTAAGCTACGAAAAGATAAATTGAATTATTTTTGTAGTAAGAAGAGGCACAAAAATTTATAGATCCATTGCACTTGATGGGTGAGAATACTAATTTTGAAAATACAAGGAGTTTGTCATGATATAACATACAGAATGAAACGGTGAGTTTATCTGTTCAGAATACTAACGAGAAGTAAACTTTATATATTTAAAAGTTTATTACAATAATTCAAATGTGTTTATTTTTGTCTGTTCATGTGTCGAATTCATCACTAGTGTTTGGTAAATAGAAGCACGGACTCTATTAAGCAGCTTCGATTGACAAAAACACACAGCTGAAATCGTATTTCGTATTATCCATCTGTACTATTTCTGCTCAAAAAACACACACAAAAAAAGAAATAAATAAACTTAAAATAACAAAATTTTCGTTTTTTAAAAATAATGAATTCTTTTCTATACAAATGCATCACAAAGATTTTATTGGATTTAATAATTTATACAAATGTATCACAAAGATTTTATTGGATTTAATTATTTCATCGGATTATATCTTTTGCAATTAATTCCTTTCATTTTGAAATCTTTCTTGTCAAGACTTCCTTTGTAATTTCCCATTGGTGGTCTCAAACCGGCTAATCACAAGCATTTGCACTATCAGTGCTTTTTGGAGCACGCCGCAGTCCCTCAGTGTAAATCTCTCAATCTGTGCACTTTTTTTTACCCTGGGAATTCTGAAAAGTCAACTTCTGAATTGAGGGCCTCGTCTGACGGGGGTGGGCACGTGTCTAGAATGCAGCAGGCCGTAAATCAGTCCCTCATTGTGGGACCTTTCAATCCATTCATTCGACCATTGAACGTTGGAAAACGTGTGTTTATATAATGAAGAACTTATAAAAAATTGTGTATAGAAGAAAAGGGCCTGTTTTGAATAGCTTTGTGTTGATTCAATATTTCACTGTAAATTTCTATTTTCCATTTTCTTTGTATATAGCTAGTTAGTTTATTTAAGTAATGTAATATATATATATATATATATATATATATATATATAAAGTATATTTTATCTAATTATAATGTATATTTGAAAATCATAATAAAGGAAATAAATGTTGCCTGCAATTTACTCATGTAACAAAGTTACAGAAATAATCAGTATCGACAACAATTTCTAAGAATATACTCTTAAAATTTCTTATATATTAACTCATTTTTTAACCCTCAAAGTATTTAATATTTTTGTTAGAAATTACCTTTGAGCTTTGAAAATAAAAATGCACTCAAATTTTGAAAAATAAACGTAAAGAAGACGTTTTAGAAAATAACTGTAAGAACTATCAGGTATGTTTCTTAAAATTACAATCATGATAGATCTAAAAATTTTAGACGAGTGAGAGCATATTCAAAAGGACTAAAAATATCTTGATAAATAGTATATTAATAAATTATTGCTTATGAAAATCAAATAACTAAAGAAATGCATTATATTTTTGAAAGTTTGTTATGTTCCACTAATATAAACTTGAAATTTCCATCTATTAAAGTAATTATTGTACAAAACTTTTATTAATTAAATATTGCTAAAATTCATAGTAACAATCTATAAGTAATGTTTCTTTCCTTAAAAAAAGAAGAAAAAAAGAGTTTTATTAATTTATAACTGTTTTTCAAGATATATTTTAACAAGAGGAAAGTTTCACATTAGTAAATTACTTTTACGGCAATTTTGATCTTATGATAAATATAAGAAATAACCCATTGTTAAAAAAAAATGAAATATTTCCTTCCAAATTACAAGTAAATCTTACAAATTAACTATGAAATATTTCTAAAATTCAAAGTAAAATTGTTTTTATGATAATAAGTATTATTACTTTTCTCAAAAATTTATTTTCATAATAATCCATAATAATTTTTCTAAGATAAAAGTATCACATTAGTACATCACTTTTACTGCGATTTCTTCTTATCTGAAATATACGAAACACGAGTAAAAATATGAAATATTTCGTTTCAAATCGCTACTAAATCTTATAAATTTTATGTTCATGTTCCATTGGGCTTTCTATGTCGATGTTGTATGCTTGTGAAGATTGATGAAGTTCCCTTTCTCTCTCACCTTTCGGATTGCGAAATGGTTTATCGCCGAACGGACTAGAAGTCGCCAAAAGTGCTGTCAGCAGGGTTGCATTTTCTCTCCTGGAAGACCAGCTATTGGCGGAAAGAACATCAGATTTGGGTGGGCCACGAGAGTAGGTGGCCGCGGCAAAACATTTGGCGGACGGAATATTCAGCAAAAGCGTGTTATACTGTTTCCTTACGCAGACAGCACATCTAATCCGTAAATTTAACAAGTTATCGTGAATGATGTTTTGTTTTGACTTGTTATTGGTCTAAACTTTTTTTGGCATGCGGGAAAAATCTCGTGTGTTAGTATTCCTCTGGATTAGTAATACCGACAAATTTTGGAAGATAAGTTCATCATAAAAAAATGTAAGTTTATTTTTTCATTTCGCTTACGAGAAAAGCGCTATTTTATTCTATGCGGAGGGAAAAGAATGAAATCTTAACAAACTGATGTTTTTCAATAGAGCATACATTTTTTATGACTCACAAATTTTATATTTTAATGTTAATTAATTTGTCTAATTTTAAAAAATGTGCTTTTCAGTAAATTTTATTTAATTATTTACATTCCAGTTCATAAACACATTATTTTAAAATTTCTGACTGAAAAATTAAATTAAACTAGGAATAACATTTTCACAGCTAAATTTAAAATTACAAATATATTTAAACGGAGATAATTTTTTATTAGTATTTATGTAATCGAATAGAAGCCGTAAGCGGTAATATAGAAACATGCTTTTATATATATATATATATATATATATATATATATATATATATATATATATATATATATATATATATATATATATATGCAGTTATATAAAATTATTTATAGATGTGTTTTAGTGTAGACTATTTCAGACGTATATTGTGAACAATTTTTGTCTTGAAATATTTTATAGTACTATATATATGATAATGTTTTATTTGTTATAAGTAATTATCAAAAAACTTATCATTAAATATATTCAATAGCGTTTTGTATGTTACATTTTTCATTATTACATAATTTTTTTATTAACTGATTAAGTGTGTAGCGAACACACAAATGTAATGAAAAAATGGTTTTATTTTGTTAAACATTTTTAATTTCCGTTTATGACTGAAAAAAGGATGTACTATGTTTGAGGAATGACATTTTCACTTATACCTAATTAAGATTTTATTGAAATTTATAAAGAATCTAAAAAGTGTTCTTTGAAGTGAACATACGAAGCAAATATTTTTATTTCTAACATTGAATTCAACCTCATTAAGTATTAGTTTTTAAGTGTAAATTTGGTAATATGCTATTTGATTCTCGAGGAAGATATTTCAGATTTTAATTTTCTATAATCATTAAACTAACCTAAAATATCGTAACTCTTTTATTTAAATGTATAAAAAAATTTAAGCAATGATGTCGTTCTCATAAGGTTTTATTAATTTTATTTTCTGTTTTATTCTATAGAAAGAAAAATATTTATAAATATATATTTAAGATGTTTTTAAATTTCTGTTTGCGATTTTAAAATGAATTTGATATTTATTAAATGAGAAATATATTGTAAAATTAAAAAAATAAATAAAATAAAAAGCAATAAACTATCGCGTCACTGATGTGATAACTGTACTTAAATGTTATTGTTAAGAGACATTTTCGAAATTTATTTATGCTTTAATCATTTGGAATATGTGTGGTTTTGTTACTTAATAAACATTTATTTTAAAATATTAGATAAAAATTCATTTTTGAAAGTGATTATTTTTTTTGTATCAAGTATAATACGTTAGTAAAAGAGGAGAACTTTGCACTAAAAGCACCTTGGTGATTTCAGTTTGCCTTTTCGGTGAACACTTTGATATTTTGCAGCTATGATGCGTTTTAGGGTTGTCTTTCATCATAACCGCATTTACAGTTGCAGGAATTAAGCCATTAAGTTAGAATATCTTTGTGAGGAAAGCGGTACGCAAAGCGGTATCTGAAAGCCCTATTTTCAGTCGAATCCCCATCACCTCAGGTAATTCTTAATGCTTCTACTCACCCTCCTTACCATTGTTGTGCAGGAAAGTTTTCACTCTCCCCTACCGTAACCCCGCTGTTCAGCATTACCATTAATTCTCCTATATATCACAAGGCAGGTTGGCAGACTGAATCCACCCTGCCTGCTTAGAAGGTCGTCTGGAAGAAAGTATGTAATTCAAAGAATGTTAATCCACCGGAAATACTGAGGTGGAAGTTGGGCAACTGAAAGTTGGACAAAGCGTCGTTTCTGAAGAACTTTTCCGTAATCAAAAAATGAAGGAAGTATGTTTAGACAATGACATTGAGTAAATAAAATGGTTACAACGTTTTAAGGACAGCTATGCAAACAAAAAGCTATTGGGCGTGATCTAGATAGGTGGATCCCTTTAGTGTATTATGGAACATCACTCTCTCTGATTACGTTACATAATTTGTTCTACTTCCTACTTTTCCCTTTTTATTTCCTATAGTATCCCGAGACTGCTTTTCAGTAAATGTTTCCAATACTCTCTGAAATATGAAATTTCAACATTCACCATTCGGCTTACACCTGGATTCGGCACATTTTATTTTTCCTTTTTTTTATTTATTTTTTTTTATTTTTAAGATGAAATGGTTTTATTTTAATGGCAATTAATTCATTAATAATAGGAGCTGAATTCATTTCAAAGAGAAGTCAAAGCTTTTACTACTTACTTTCTTAATATTTCTTTTTTGTTCATAAATGTAAAGAACTCGGATAATTTAATTAGTAAACTCAGCCATATGTTTTAAGTTAACCATATATAAATTTAGGAGTTACAAGTAATGGATTTAAGAAGAAAAAATTAATATAGTCAAACAGTTCTCATTAAAAAATGTATTTCAACTGATTTCATTTCTTTGATTAATAACAAAAAATATAGGCTAAAAATTGAAAGTACCGTAAATAATTTTAGACTCCGACAGAAAATGGTTTGTTCACACAAACAGTAGTTACCTATAATTATTAAGTTCTAATTGTGCATTTAACATATAGAAAAAGTTAATCTTAAACAAAATCTTATAATGCTTTTTCAAAATTCTTAAGAAATAGATTATTTCCTGAAAAATTAAAGAGACACGAAGTCGCTATATATTTTATTATAATTATTTCTAATATTAACTATTTTTTAATAAATTTGGAAAATTCATTAAAGAATTAGTAAGATTTGCTTAACCCTAAAAGCTTGCATTTTACAGTATATTCAATACTTGAGGGAAGACACAAACAATATTCGACTTATTTTATAAATATTAAATAATATCGGTATTAGCAAGTACATTTTATTTACAGAATATATCACTTGCACAATAAAAACTTCTGGTTTATGTGGAATAAATGAAAGGTAACATTTTGGTTTTCGGTTCTACAATTTTCAAGTTCAGTTTCTCTTCGAACTTATATTTTTGTAGCCATTATGAAGATCGGAACTGTCAGTCAAAGTAACTCTGCCACCTACCCTGTCTAGTGATTAGCGTACCTCACTATGGATGGGGAGGACCTGGGTTCGAATTCCGGCTCTGGCATAGATGTAAACTCTCTTTCTTTCTTTGTGTTTCTTGTCCTTTCCTGAGATGATGGATGAATGTAGCCAGTCCTATAAACGGGTTTGTGGTGGTGTTACGTGGGTGACGTAACTCGCCTCTTCGACTTAGTTACAGGTGCCCACCAGGTAACACTAAATCAGTAGCAATTTCTGACCTTGCTGTGGCGAAGGGTTAATCACCCAGTGCCTGCCATTAGAAGAAAAAAAAAGTTAAAGTAACTCTTCAACTGTCAACTAACCCTTCAACTTGCCCTCCAACCTCTAGTTCAACAGTTTGAGGGTTCGATTCCCGCCTAAATTGTGTTTGAATATTTGAAATGGTTTTGAATCTGCTTTAAATTACAAACCAGTTTCAAAGCTAAGTATTAGGGGTCTTCCAATTGGTGCCCACTTCTAAATAATGAAGACTTTCATTCATCAGCTTTCATTTAATTTATAGAGTCTAACTATGAACTAAATACAGAGAAGTATGCCGGGACACAGACCAGCCACATATCCGCTTGTGTGTATAAGTATGAAAAACATTCTGCATATGTAACTAAAAAACATAATTTTCAATTTTCGGTGTCATTAATTTTCTATAAAGTAAATTTTGAATATTTTTGATTAAAAATCAAACATTTTTAAAGTTACATTTAGTCTAGTCTTATAAATTTATGTAAAAAGGAACCGAAAAATTAATTTTTGTCAATTAAAAATGAAGAAAGAATAGGTTAAGCACTTGAAAGAATTGAATAGTTATCAATTTAATCAGATTCTGAAGTATATGCAATTATTTCAACTGAAGCCACTTTAAAATTACTATTTCTATAGTTGGAGGATATGTTTTGTTAATTAAAAATTGCTAATTTTTTCTTGTTACTGTAACATTTTAAGTGAGCCATTGGACAAAAATTGTACGCATCAAAGAAAATAGCAAATACCATTCTATTAAACAAACTAATTTTAAATAGTGATTATTTCTCTTTATTGGTTGTCAAGTTTACCTCATTGTTAATCTCTTTAAAAATGCAGCAATTTTAAAATTGCTGTTAAAGCAGGAAAAGTATACGAAATAACCGCTGCTTAATCAAGAAATAAAGAAGTTACTTTTAGGAACATTAGCAATCCACCTTGCTTTAATTTTCTTTGTCTGTATTTTCTAGAATTCCTTTTAGAAGACAAGAAAGCTTTTTCTTGGTCTACGTTTTCAATTGTGAATTCTTTCATTTCTTGGGTTAGTTTAAAAAGAAAGTTTCTTCTAAGAGAAACGTCAAGATGATTTTAGTATCGATGCCGTGAATTCTTTTGAGAGTTGGAAGACTTTGTTTCCCATTTCTGAACTGAAATACAATTTTATTGACGGTAGAATTATTTTTTTGTTACGAGATTGAAGAATTTAAATAGCTTAGGGTAGGTTGAACTTGTTATTATAGGAAGCAAAGTCAACGATTACAAATTTCAACAGATTTCAATATATCACCACTTTTCCATTTTTTGGTAAAGAAAATTTTTATGAAAAAAAGGAAAGATAAAGGAAGATTTTTATAAACTGGATGTAAACTTCAAAAATGTGAATCGAAAAAAGTATCTGAACACGTCATGGGTCATTAACTCATAAAGAAGCATTTTTCATAGTCTCTTGGCATCTTAGTTTCCGATTATCTAATTCACACACACAGCCAGTAAAAGACCAGGCGACGCTGTATCTTCTGAAAGTCGTAAGTCAACTGTTTTTTTTCCTCCTTTCTTTTTCTTTAGCTGGACCTCTTAATCTCAAAAGCATTCCTAATCATAGTACGGAATCCCCAATTATCTCTAGTCTTTTATTCTCTGTTATTCGTTCATTGTATTTCCCTCTTCAGAATTCAGATAGCTTCGCTAAAGGTATGCAGTAAATTCATTCAAACGGCCAAAAAAAAAAAAAAAAAAAAAAAAAAAAAATGCCTGATCATTCAGCATTATTTGCGGATAAATTTTCAAAAGGATATTTAAGAAATGAAATCCAAACCAATTTAATCCTCCAGAAAGTTGGTTTGGAATTAATTCCTTTCGCAATCGGAATAAATTTCGATTTATATGCTATCCCAGATTTCTCTCTTCTTGCAGCTTTTTCTAAGCGTTCTCTCTACTGCATGGTTGAAGACACAAGCAAAATTAGATCCGCGTCAATTCTTAATTGCGATTGATTCAGCTGCTTTTTTTCGTGGTTTAAAATACGATTGTAAGAAAGTTATTAATGAATGCAGTACAGAGAAATTAAATTAAAAAACCACTCTGTGTGTGTGATATATCAAAACCGCATATTTCATTTTAATGATATAGCTGCTTGCATAAAATACAACCTTTGTCTTAAGTTGTTACATCATGGTCCATCTCAAGGGTTTTGAGAAAAAAATCAGTTCGTATTTATATGTCGAATCTTACTGCTTTACAATGCCGTTAACCGCACGGGTAATATATTTTTCTTTTATTTATTGAAAAACCGTTCATTTTATCGCAGGGGTGGATTTACTGTTAGCGCAGATGGAGGGAGGTTCAGGTTATTAAGAGTATCCTGCTTTCAAGTGAACCCCCAAATGTCGAATTCCCCCTCACCTATTGTTGTAATCGAACCTTAAGCGTAACAGTTGTTTTTTTTTTTTTTTTTTTTTTTTTTCTTTGTAAAAGAGAAAGCTAAAGAAAAAATTGTGGCTGTTTTAAATTTTGTTTGTAAATACAAAACCAGCTTCTACTTGGAGTATTTTCGCTTTCATCCTGTAAATTGAACTGGAGTTAATATTTAAGTGTCGGCTTTTGTGACTTCTTGGGGCATAAAAGATCGAAAAAGATGTTTCTTTTTAGGTTTTACCAAATACAACTTGTCTTCATCAAAATATAAATACATCGGGAGAAAGTTGCACATACAGTGAATAGAAAGTGTATAAGTAAGGACAACACAAGAAATATAGCTGAAAGTAAAAAAATGTAAAGACAAGAAAAATATATAAAAAGTTATTCAAAGAATACGAAAATTATGAATAAGAAATATTTGACGAAAAACTTAAAATGAATAGAATTATATTTTTATTCGTATAAATTCAAATTTATGTTTTATAAAGTTCTAAGAAAAATGTAACTGGTTTTCATTAAGATCGAATTCCTATTAAGCTTATAAAATTTATACTGGAAGTACTGTGTAACATTAATAATGATACACAAAAAGTAAATTAACTGATAAACACAAACATATTTAATAAAAATCTTGCAAGACAGATCATAATTTCTTCTCCCGTGTGTTTGCTAAAAAATATCACACTAATTAATTACTTATGCAAAGAGATTCTATTTTTACTTATTATGCTAAATAAATCTTTAATGTAAAATTTAATGTAACGAAACATTTAATGTAAAATATGTTTTGTATATAAATTTGGCTAACAAATTTCAGCATATCATCTCGTCAAACATTCAACATATCAATGCATACACGTGTTTAGTTTAATCAATATCATTAATCTATCACGTATTTTAATTATGTATATTCTCTTTAATAGAAATGAATCTTGCAAATTGCATTAAAAATTATTCTTCGAAATCAATGCATCGTCAAAATACCTTATTTTTCCATTACTCTTCACGTTTTTAACCAGATAAAATCACCACTTTTCGTAACAGCACCATAAAAAATCAAGAATCTCTCACTTATGTAAAATAAAACCCCAAGCAGGTTTTTTCTTCGTAAAATTCTATGAATAGTTTTTATGCGCATCTGTTATCGGTGTGGGGAGTAGAAAAAAAAGTCACCGAGGAAGGGGAGTTACTGTGACCCCTGGTATGTTATTAGTGATATAAAACGCTAGTTCCGCGGTCACAGATTTAAGCGAAGTCTAAAGTGGATGTCATTTTCGAAAGATAGTGTAGCAGGGAAATATCAGTATGTAGTTTTGGTTGATTTTTTCGTAGTGTTTTCGTGAACTGAGGTCATTTTTATTTTGTAGGGTGTGTAAAAATTCTCATTTCAGTTGGAATTTATCTATAATTCATGAAATGTGCTTTTTTATAGTCAGATAATACATCTGCAAAGTTTTAGAGCTTTTAAAAACCATTTCCGTAAAAAGGCAAATGATAATGCACATGATTTATTATAAAACTCAATTTTTTCCCTCAAATGTGTGATGTAGCAAAAAAAAAAAAAAAAAAAAAAAAAAAAAACATTAGTAATTATAGTAGTTTAGTATTTATCATGCCATTTTGGATTCAAACCATTTTTTGTTATCCGAATTTTGTCAAAGAAAAGTTGTTTCAAATTTTAATTCAATAATTTAACAAATGCTGTATGTGTAGCGTACAAGTAACTATTGTTCCAAACAAGTTGCCATCATCATCAAATGAAACATTTTAAAATGACTCATTTGACAGGCATTTTATGAACCATTGCAAAACATCCGTTTTAGTCTTAACTTTGTTTTCATTAAGATTTTTTCATTTTAAGAAAAAAATTTTTTTACAAGTGTTTTATAAAGGAAATGGCCACAAAAAGTTTAATTTCTGTTCACTGATACATTAAGTGCATATCACTCGTTTTTTAATCGAAGACATAGAATGACTACATTAATTCAGTTCTCAGAAAACTTTCTGAATAGTTTATATTTTTGTGAGTTCAAATTGTTGTAAAAATTACTTTTCAAAAAACTTCATAAACTTATATGTTTTTATTATGTTATTTTCCTTAGAAATTTTGATTTTTTATATAAATATGGAAAAGTTTGAAATTTGTATTATCACAATTATATTTGTTCAAGATGTAAGTGATTAAACTACAAAATCTGCAATTGCAATTTTACTCAAGTATGCATTTATGAAAGCAGAACGAATATGCAGTTAAAAAAATCAATTAAAAAAAATAATAAAAAATATATTTAATGAAAATTTGGCCGAATATTAAATTTTTATTTGTGGTTGACAGTAATATATTAGTGTTTTTCATTTTCATGTTTTCGTTAATGTAATTGAAAATGTAATGTACAGGACATTCAGTTTCATGAATCACTCCATGTATGAATGAAAATTTAAAAATATAAATAGTAAATTATTTTTTCAAAACTAAGTTAAGCAAAAATTTTGATTTCAAAGATATTATTATAATTTATTACATGTTTGAGTTCTAATTTAATAAACTATCCTTTTATGAATTTCAAAATATTATAAATTAATCTATATAAAGTATTTGATATATATATATTAGGTTGGGGAAAAAGTAATCCATTATTTTTTCGGTAGACGTCTGTAGTGATCGATATCTCGTGAGGTATCTATCAAACAATTTCAAATTTATGCTCATTGGAAAGGTGACATTTGACACTAAAATATTCTCTTGCCGTTTTTTGTTTGATTAATTCAGTTATGAGTACAAGGTTTTAAAAATAGAAGACAACAAACCGAAAATTTGATACATTTTCATTTTCCTCTTGTAACGGTGGAAAAGATAGCCGGGTGGCTAAAATGTGAAAGTTGTTTACCGTCTTATATAAGACTGTAACAACTAGTTACGTACAATTTTTGTTTCGTCGATTCCGTTCGGGTATTTTTGATGTTAGAGATGCACCTCGCATGTGGATACAGCATCGTCGAAAATGTCTATAAAATATCAAAAATGATCGAAGTTAACCACATGTCAGCAGTCGTAACGCGCAAGACCTAAAAATCTACATGAAAGCTGTTTTAAACCTTTTTACAAAGTGAATCCAAAAGAAGTTACATAAAGTTCACGTAAAAATAATGGATTTCTTTTTCCCCAAACTAATATTTTTTTTTCTTTCTTTCTTTCTTTTTTTTTTTTAGTAATAATGTATCCTGTTTGCTGAGACTCAGACAGCTCAAAGTTTCAAAGCTTGCAAATTAGGCTGGTTTTTGAAAAAAATAAACTAAACTAACTCCAAAATCCTTGCAGGTTTTTCAATAAACAATCATACAAAGCATATTTTTAAATTTCAAAGTTCATGTCAAACGGCCACCAAGTTTCTAAACTCCCTTCTGATTTTAGGCTATTTCAGAACAATACTTAACTATCATTGTTCTGAGAAAGAGAAAAAATCTCTCGGACTTTTAATATTGTTTTAGTTTCCTAAAAAAAAAAGTGCATAGATGCACTCTCTCTACTTCAATTTTTGAGTTTTTTAAGTAAATGAAAATAATTAGCATAATTTTCAATCGTAGGTAAAATATTTAACAATAATGTTTCTGAGAAAACTTTAAATTCTCAATAACTTAACGATTTCATTTCTAATTTTTTTAAATGCTGATTGAAGATTTTCTTTATTATTAAAACTAATCTTAATTCCTTAAAATTATTTTATATTATGTAGGGCAAAGATTCCAATTTTGAAAAACTCGTTAAATTTAAAAAATATTTTCATAATAAGAAAATTGAGATTCAAACAAATTCTATCCTATTTATACTATCGATACTCTATCTACAATAACCAAAGTATGCTTGTTATTTCTGGAAACTGTTTATATATTTGTTAAGTGACTCACTGTTGTTGTAAAAGCAGGTAATCATTTGAAAATGTTAATTTCAGAATTGTGTTTTCTTTTGCTTGTAGCCGGGAAACTTGTGCCTCCACTTTGGTGAGTTTTTATCCTTGCTGCATTTCCCAAAAGTCATTCATTTTGTGGTATCTTTACCTTCACTCTCCCCTGTTATCAATCCTTTTCCTCTCATTCAATAATTTCTCATACTCGAATTGCCAGATTGATTAAAACCAGAGGTGGTGTTTTTTGGATCCCCTAGAACGTTATCTACCAAAACACTTGTTCCTGATTAAATGAATCCAAGTGTTCATTAATTGCCTTCAATCACTTAAACAAAAGAACAGTTGGGGATCTTTTCCCATTCTACTCCCAGTTTCTTGCTCTGTGGGAGAGGCTGAGAAAGTGTATGATTTTTCTATTTTTATTTTTAAACCCCTTTGTGCCCTTCCCTTCGAAATTAATTATTTCACAATCAAACCTGACTGGTTTTGATCAATAACACTGCTTTTCATTAACAAAAGCATACAGGGCACCCTTCTCTGTAATCTTTGATCAACTATTTACTTTTCAAAGAACTTCCTCATAGCGAAACGGCGTAAGTTAATCACCGATGGGGAATTATTCAACCCCTTTTACAAAAGTAAGCAGTTATCAAGCCAAAAAGAAAGAAAAAAATTGATTATATATATATGAACTATTATTACTCGAATTTGAGTTGGGTTTTTGTACATTAAACGTTCGGAGAAATACTAGCAGCTGATATATCTGCTGCCGCATGTGTGTTCATACGAAAAGGCAGGCGGTATCTGACCCCGAAGACCCTTGCAAACGGTTCCTTTTTTTCTTTTTAAGTTTATTCAGACCGTAAAAGCAGACAGGAAGCATGCCCCCACATCAGTGTCTCTATCTGAGATGGATTTTCGTAAAAACTGGATTTGAACATTGTTTTTCTTTCTTTTCACAAGATCGGCCTTCACGCTGCCGTAAACATGTGACTTAAAACACAATTAGAAACTCATTCCAGCATAATTTTACCTCTTCTTGTTTTGAAAAATTGTTTGTAATGTTTTTCTTTCTTTTTTCTTTTCTACCTTCTAGGATCTTTTAAAAAGATAACTATATCGCTTGGACCACCAAGCTTAACATTCTTCCCCACTTCATGCTGAGTCAAATTTATGATCATGTGTGTGTGTTTTTTCCAAGTTTTAGCAAACAAAATTTATTTATTATTTTTTGTTTTCCCATCACTCTTTTGAAATATTTTTCCAGTATTGATAAAATATTTACCTTCTAAAGGAATTTTATCTATTGTATGTCTATGATTTTGCAAGTAAAAATATTTGAGTTAATAATGCCTAGTCATATTACTAGAATGTAGAGCTCAAGGAGAACTATCTTAAAAACAGTGATTTGCATAAAAATATCTTTTATCATATTATGAAAAACTTAAAACATATTACTCAATTTATCTCAGTGGTTTTAGGCTAATTTCAAGTGAATAGATTTTCACGCATTTATAATGAAATACAAATTAGTTTTGCCTTTCTGCTTCATGATAAAACAATATTCTATTTAAGAAAATAGTACTTTTTTAAAACTCCGTGATTCATATAAATCTATATTTGAGACTTTTAGTTATAGAACTGTTCAAAGTTTTAGAATAGTTAAGGCAACAGACGTGTTCTCGCCCATATCAAGTTAGTTTCAATCAATACTGGAGATGAAAGATGGTTGGGAAGCTAAAAGATGCGCTTAGATTTCTTGTTTATATTCCTGTCTTTTCTTGCAATATTTTGTGTTTTTCTCCTATATCCACAAAGAATAACTGCATTCACCAAATATTTTTTTACTGATACTTTACACGTATCTATTTAACTGAAATTTAAAATAATTTCCCCGGATTTTATTTTTTTCACGCATTTCATCATTAGTTTTGTTTAATGTTAAAGAATTCCTGTGTAACGTAATGAATAAGAAATCTAATTCTGAAGGTGCCATTCTCAATATTTTAGATTTGAAAGAACTTATTGTTAACAATGTATTCACTTCTAAATTAATATTTATAAGTTAAAATTACTAGTTAATAATGACTATTATTAAAATTCAATCGAAATCATTATTTTTTGAAATATCAGCTTTATATAAGTTGTCTCTATAGTGTGGTGTATCATGGTTCTTATTACTTAATTCATATTATTTATTTGGTGATATATGCTTAGCCTTAAATAAGGATAAGTAAGATTATTACTTGTGTATTTTTAATTATGTAAACTTTCCAAGTAATTTTTTATTCGCTAATGCATTTCTGTCTAATGTTAGAATTAACAACAGTTTGTATACATATAAAATAGTTTTAGATTCGATTTGTGCTGTAATCAGATAAAATCTGATATAAGTTTGCATTTTCTGAAGTTTTTTTTTTTTTATTTAGAACGTGTCGGTAACTTAGTAGCTGTGTTGTGCTAAACTAATTTACTAATATGATTTCGGATGCAAAGTTATCGCACTTTCTTCTGATCAAGTATTAAGAAAGTAACATTTTTCTACATTACAAGATAAAAATTATTAGATCAGAGAAAATGTCACTTGTTTGATAACTTTGTAGAATGCTATTGCAAATCGTAAGGCGTGTCTAGTCTGGCACCCCTTACGATCCATCGGCATGCCATAGTTTGCCGATGCCTGTTTTAGAAGGATTAATAAAACAAACGTACAGATTAAAAATACGAGATTAAGTGTTAAAAGGAAAAGAAGATGAATATATGATGAAACTATTGATATAATTTATGCTGCAAATTATATACTTCCTAAATCATATTTTCCGGCCTCTCTATTTAAGAATATGACATAAATCAATGCTTTTGTAGGAGAGAAAGTAGTTCTGAACAACTTCAATTCTCGTGCCTCAATTTCCGAGAAAATGAGTACTACCTGTTTGCTAACTGAGAGATCCGCAGTATTTTCTTTAATGGTATAGAAAATCTTATTAAATTTTAACGCTCGACTTCCTTTCTTTATCTGTAATCTCTTCGTATTTTCTCCCCCTCTTCTCAAATAGGGGTTCAAAAGATCTCGTCTCCATACATCATTTCAGTTTTTAAACTTTTGATCGCGTATCTGTCATAAAAATTATCACACGCTGGAATGAACTGAATAATCAACTCAAAAAATGTTTTGGCGCCAAGAGGTGTGGTTTTTTTTTTTTTTTTTTTTTTTTTTTTTTAAATTGATTTTTTATACGACGCGCTATACTTGATGCTGCGCGATTTTCTGAGGAGGGTGAAGGATGTAACACTTCTATTAAATGTGACAATGCAAAACATATTGATAGACTTATTTCGGGACTTAATCTGATATTTATAAATTTTTCATCTAAATGTATTCCCTCTGAGTAATTAATAAAGGATTAAATATTTATATTAAAATGAAATTTTAAGTTTATATAGTATAATAATGGGTTTGCATTCATCGTTTCATAATAAGAAATGTATCAGTAGTGTATCGCATCTTTGTTCTAGTATATTTTTTTGATAAAAAATGAACAGTGTTTGTGTAATGGCATATTAAGTATACTTCATTATTATGTATATTATGTAGAATAGTTTTCCTAAAGAGCGTGTACAACTTTCGGTATAACTAAATTAAAATATTGTTCTTTTTTGCAAAAATTTTTTAATAAAAAAAATTCTTTCTATCATCAAAAAAGTGAAAACTTAAAGTGATTTTTATTTGCTTATTTAACTTGATGTTAAATGGGTTTGTTAAGTTATGACATATGTTCCTTATGTTAAAAAGTTATGATATGATAAGATATCGTTTTTTAAATATAGACTTAAATATAGAAATCTCTATATTGTGTACTTTGAAAAGAAATAAATAAAGTGCTTAACAAATTGTATTTTACCATTCCAAATGACCGAGATGGCCTGATTGGTTAGGATGTCGTTCTCGCAATTAGAAGGTAACGACTTTGAATCCAGGCCTAACCAAAGATCATTCATATATACTAGTGCTGGACGTGGTAGTAATGTATTCCATGTGAAGTGTTGCCACTGGGAATGCAATCAAAATCGAGGATCTTCTGCTTGGTTATTTTTTCTAAATTACGAAAACCCACCCACTTTCAAGGTCATCATGTCACTCACGCAAGGTGCCCCAAGGTGTAAAAATGCCATTACATTGATCTTTGTGCCAAAATGGGGGGAAATTGTTTGTACATTTGGAATAAAGAAATAAGTTTTACTATTCCATACTGATTTGGTTTTAAATAGATTAGTGAAAATTTCTACAAATTATTTATTATATAATTAAATGCCTTTTACAAATTTCTTCACTTAGCAATTTGATTTTTAGGTTCTTTAGAATATGTAATAAAACAGTATTTGAAACAAGATTTGGCAGAAGCGTTAGCTAATGTCAGATGTGAGTGGTTAGCACACTGGCTTCAGTTCAACAGTTTGTGGGCTTGATTCTCACTTTGAATATGATTGTAGTGATTCAGAATCTACTTAAAATTGTAAAGTTCAGTTGAATTAACCCTATATACCAAAAATAATCCTAGCCCGACACCTAAACCAAACGAAAGCAAATTTTTGGTGTCCAAATACCAATGAATTTATGTCAAGTCCTTGATATTTTTTTTTCTAGAATATGTAACAAAATAAGTTTTTATTAATTTATAATTACAAAAACAATATACTTGGGAATTGCGATTCCTTTTTCTACTTCATGAAGGATTAAATGAGTAAGCTTAATTTTGGGAACATTTATTGAACACTCGCTAATCTTATATTCCGCAATTTTATGTAGTATAAGTGCTTGGAAAAGATAGTAAGGCTTAAGTAATTTGAATAAAAGTAGCTTAACAACATTAGGTATTTGCACAGTATAACATTACTTTCTCGAATTTTGATTTATTATTATAAAGGGAGTTAAAAATTTCAATAAATGTGTTGAATTTAGCTTTTAAAGTCCATTTTTTCCAAATCTAAACATTGTAGAGCAAGTCCATGAATTCAATGCATCAATCAGTCGAATTAAGATATCA
>JAPDSC010054880.1:357941-368792 GCA_026290005.1 Latrodectus geometricus
ATATATATATATATATATATATATATATATATATGCAAAATAAATGCAAAACTTTAAGTTTTAAATTACGTTGTGTCTAGACATTCCAAACTTACAAACGAAAAAGTTATTGACGCTAAACTTAGTGTGATAAGTGGAGCTAGAATAAATATCAGTTTATTCCAAACTGCTTGAAATTTTCTTCATTCTGATCTTGTAACAGCTAAAAAATAGAAATTGTCTATACAAACTGATCTAGACTTATTCACACGCTTACTTGTCAAAACGAATGTATATCCTCATGCATCTTCGCTTTCTTTCTTCGTGCTGGTCTAAGAATCCTCATATTTAGCTGTGTATGAACTATGATTCAGTAGGGTGCATTACATGTTATCTACTCCCCCTATTTCTACAGCTTACAAGGTATTGATTCATTTGTATTTGGCCGTCGATTTATACTTCAACCTGAAATTGTCATTTTCCCCGCTAGTTTGTGTTGTGAAAAGGAAATTGCCCCGTTGCTGATCGTTTGCCTCTATGTTGATTGCTTTTCCAACCGCACCTGTAACTTTTCCCAACTGCCCCTGCTACTACCATGCATCGCATGTCGTACTGTCTTTCCCGTCTTATGTACTCTTGCGACATGTTCTTTTTTTCTCACTCGTCGATATCTTTCGAAAGATTTTATATAGAAGCAATTTATTATTTTTTTAGAGAAATGACTTTGGAAATTTCCGCAAAATATTTTTTCTTGTCACGTGATGGGTCAAAATGAAAGGCAAAAATCATGCACCTCTATTTTTTATTAAATGCAGGTCATTTGCAGTAAGTTTGTGGATAATGGAGTTATAAAATAGTTCTGATGATTTCATCTTTTAAGTCTCTTAGAGGTATGCACTGAAAATATCAAATGCATGTAAAGAAAGTGTGTGTGAAATGGTTGGTGAGAAAGTAGTTTTAATACACTTCAGAATAACTAATACTTGTAATATTCAATAACATATTAGCAATTTTAAACAAAAAAAGTTTCTCGAGAAAATTTAAATAAAATTAATGTATAATGTATTCGAAATATTTGAGTTCATTTAAAGTAAAATATTAGAGAAAACTTTCTCAGGATTGTTTTAAAGTAATAAGAGAGAGATTAACAAAAGTAAATGAACAAAACATTAAAAAGAAACGAGGTAAATCTGAAAAACTAAATTTTTAGGAATTTACAAATAGAATGCTATTTTAGAAAATGTATTGCATTAAAAAATTTAGAACGAATGTAAAATATTTTGAAATGAGTTCAATATTAATTTATTCAGATTTACATTTGTGATTGATAAATGTGTGTGTGTGAGGGAGATTATCTGAATCCCTTTACATTTGATATATAATTCATTTTGATAAGTGATGGTATTACTTAGAATTTACAAATAAGATGATGTTTAAAATTCCTTCTATTAAAAATATTATTTGAAACTAGAAATATGTATTTATTTTATTTTGTAATTATTATCATTAATTAGTTTCTTTTACACATTTTTTTTATTTTTTTTAAATAATACATATTAAAAAGTTAAAATAAATATAATAATTTAACCTGTAAAATTGAAATTTCGCAGAAGTTTGCAAAATATTAATGCATTATTGTGGTGTATATTATGAAAATACTCTTAATTTTAGTATAAATATATCCCATATAATCAGCCTTTAAGTGAAAAAAGTATCCATAGAGTAACAAATAAATAATTTTCAAATACGTTCTCTTTTGTTTCCTTTTAGCATGTTTACATTTTTCTTATTTATTAAAATATATTATGTAAAATGAATTAGAATAAAAAAAGGTTGATATTTTTTATTTTTAACTAACATTTCAAATAACTTAAATTCTATGCTAGATATTTACTTACAAAAGATAAATGTATCTCTTTTTCGATTGTTCACAATAGATTTTTGGATTTGCAGATTTTTTCTATTAGATGTGAGATCAAGAACTCATAATTCATAAAATTATTTAAATCAATATGGAAATTTAATTCTGGGATAATATAAAATTATTGCAAAATGACAAACTATATTTAGAAAAAAAGAAGTTAGCATTTGTATGTTATTTTTTGAGTAACGAAAATACACATAATTTTATTTTATTTATTGCTATGAACTAAATAAACAACAGAAACTTAATTTGCTTACTGGTTTTATTTACAATGAAAAACCATCAATTTTATGTGATAGCAAATGTACTTTAATTTATCATTTAATTAAAATTCTTCAAGAGTTAAAGAATTTAAGTTGAGAAGATTTATAGAAAATGTAAAGTTTCTGCATAAAAAAAATTTAATATTTTTTTTTTCGCAAAAATGTTCTATAACACTTAAGAAACAATTATCAGGTGAAAACAAACTTTGTTCCTTGAATTTTGAATTTGACTATTTGTATTCATTTTGAGGAAACATCGCTTTGAAACTCATACATAGAAATTGATTCATATATATCATAAAATTGCTGCATTTTTAGTTCCCTTTAATTTAATTTTAATTAAAAAAATGAACATTTTTCAAAAAGATAAAAAAATTTTTCATGAGTAATCTAAGAAAAACTAAATAAAAAAAAAAATTGCAAATAAAGAAGGTAAGTCATAAAATTTTAGATTTGAATGTGCCTTATTTTATTACTATAAAGTTAATGTTTTTCATAAGAGCTGCTGCTTTTTCTTAAGAGTTTAATCGTTTAATAATAGCAAATAATTAATACAAAAAAAACGAGTTAAATCTTATTTCAAATTATTTCCGAAAGTATTTCTGTGGTACAAAAGATTCTTTAGGAAAGCTACATGTTTTTGCAAAATTACTTACAACGTTTCCTAAAAATTTTCTATAAATATCCCAGAAAGTCTATTTTTGTTACTAATTTTAATTAAAAATTTTTAATGACTATTAATAAAAATTACGAGTTTTTTAAATTGTTTCTATAAAAGCTTTTTTAATTTTTAAGCAAGTAATATTTTTTAACTTCTTTTTTTTCACTATCATTAAACTTAATCCCTTTCCAATACTTTTTCACAAGATGAATTTTGCCAATCACTTTGCATTAGTTTTGATCTTTTTCTTTCAAAGAAGGTCATTGGCTAAAATAATGAAAAAAAAATTAGTTATAGGCACTTTAATTAGAACTATTACACAATTTTACTTTCCTTTTAATGTTATAAGAAATAAAACGAATCCCTATACTGAAGTTAAGGGAACAACACTTACAGTCTAATAGAGCTCCACGCAGAAACAGGTCGACGAGTCGAAATTAAATATTATTGAGCGTCTATTTCTGAACGGCACAGCTGCAAGGCTAGTATTTTGTCGATATTCCTTCTTGTCAGAATACATCGAGTATTAAAATATTTCTCATTAGATATTTAAGTTTACTACAATAATTTTATTTTTGCACGAATAAATGTCAAAGACTTTACTATTTTAGATTTAATTTAATAATCATATAAGAAATTTTTTATTTTGCGCGAATATCTATGTATTATCGATTTTTCAATCTATGAAATACTAATTGATTTTACCTACTAACTATTTGATCTTAATGAATTTTCTTTCATGATGGCAATGGTTTTTAGGTGATAGAATGATGTTTGAACTAGATATTCCGATATTGGGTAAATGAATTTTTATTAAAAAATATGCTTTAATGCTTTGAAATTCATTTATAGAGCTTACTCTCTAGATTAGACCAATCGAGTTTAACAGCTTAAGGTTCCCTGCTTTCTAATATTAAAATTTCAGTTAAATATTAAGACTCATTTTAAAATGAATTATGATTTTCGGTTGAAAATTTGATTTGTATGCATTTATATCAAATGGGTTATCCGAGAAAGACTTTCAACTTAAGACGAATTTAGATTTATACAACGCGACTGTGTAAGCAATATTTAATAATTATTCTAAAATTTTGATTGACAAATTGTTGTGACCAATGTTTGATATATATTATTTGTGATGTGAATCAAACTTGAAGTTGACTGAATTTCTCTTATCGTCACTTTTTCAATGGGTCCAGTTTTAATCGTTTTCCATGATAAGCCCTAAGTGTTTTGTAAAAAAGATGGGCATTTGAGTAGAGAACACTATGATATAAATATGTGTATGTGTGTGTGTGATTAATTTAAGACATGAAATGAAAATTAAACCATACATGAAATGAAAATTAAATGTTAAAAACTAAACCTAAATTCAGTGTTCATAGGTGGAATAGTGAACTGAAAAAATTCTTTATTCTTAATACCCTGATTAAAAATGAAATGAACTGTTGCTAGATATAAATGTTAAGCTCTTAAAATAACGCTCAATTTATAATAATGATAGTTTTAAATTATTTCATATAATATACAAACTAAAATGAATATAGCTTCGTATTAACACAAATAGTAGAAATAAATAAATAAAAACTAAAAATAGTAAAATAATTTTAAACTATTCTTAGACAAATTTACTAAATGTTTTTGTAATGTTTGTAGATTTTTCCTAGATTTCATACTGAGTTATGTCTTTATAAATGTAGTTGAACACTGCACACAGGCAAGCAGAAAATGTTTACAAAATTTGATTTACTTAACTGTGTTTCAGATTTATAGTATCTTTATTTTCCTTACAAAACATTGGCTATTAGCTAATGCTTTATATTGAAAACAAAAAAGAACCTATACTATATATGATTTGTTTATACTAATTGGTGTTCAATATAGTTTTTTTTAGTAATTTTATTAACAATTATCGAATATATATATTATTTACGATAAAGTTTCAGAATTTTTTAATTAGTTTTCTTGTAATGAAAATTCGCCAAAATAATTTTGATGTTTTCATGCTTTCAACAAGCTAATTCAGCTTAATTTATGATAAACAATTAGGTATTCATTTAATTTGTAACACATATTAAGTCCTTATGAATTACGATTTTTTTTATCTACTATACTTCTATTCTTTAGCTAATATAAAATCTTCACTTTTTTTTCCTCACAGACATTAAAAAAATTAAGAAATATGAAATGCCAAAAACAAATATTTATTCTTTGAGTTTTGTCATCTGTGTTCCTGAGATTTTACGTCTCGTCCATAATAATGCAGTATTGGATTTATTTTAATTTGCCAACTTTTCCCTAAAGAATTATAACGCGCTTCTGGTGAAGAGTTTTTCGTTGAATTATCTCATTAATTCTCGCGTATTGAATAATCTGTCGGATAATTTTCCCTCTTTTGGTGTTCGCTTATCGAAGAATGTTCCTGCATAAATGCGGGATATAAGAATATTTTTTTAATCCATGAAATTACACAAACGTATGATTTCACTAGGGAGACGAAAAAAGTACACAAATTCTAGTTTTATTCCATCATGTTCAACCCCACTTTTAAACGTAATTTTGATGTACGTTCTGCGATAATCAAGGACGTGTTTAGTGTAATTATATACCAGCGAGAGTGCATGTGTAAGTTTTGTATTTACTCAAGAACCGAGATAGTTTATTCTTCAGTTTTAATTGAATATTTTAAGTATTCTGCGAAAATAGTTTTTTCAAGACTGTCTCTTGCAGCTTTTCTCTTTCTTCAATTTTTTTTTATTCAAATGTAAACAAGTTTGAAATTAAAAACATTATTACAAGTTGATATTGTTCCACAGAATGTAAGTAGAGTTTTTAATCTTTTTTGTGAGCTTTGTATTAAATTATTGGATGAATATTTCAAAATGACGATTAAATTACGATTTTGCAGAATATTAAGTTTAATTCTTTTAAAATGGTTGCTCTAATATGCGATAGAGATTTTATGCAACTGTTATCAAGGAAATTGAGCTGTATCACAAAAATGTAAATTATTAGAATTCAATGAGAGTTAGTTTTGAAAAATACATTAATCTTCTTTAAATAAAAGTTGTAAATATTAAAGAACACACACATATATATATATGAATAATTTTGAATCCAAAAGACTTTTCTTTCTAGTTTCGAAAAGTGTTGCTATCTGTGTAGTATAAAGATAGAAATATAGTCTATATAAACTGTGCGTTTTGTTTTAGAATATATTTTCTATTATCTTTATATACAAAATTTCTTGTATGATTAAAGCTACGCTGGTTGTAGTTTTTGTGGAATATTTGTATTATTTCTTTTAAAAAATCTCTTGTTCTTTGATCATTAGTTTGTAATTGTACAAATTGTGCTAGTGATTCAGAAGTTAATTTCTTATGAATGCTGTATAAATTTTTGTCCATAAAGAAGGAGCTCTCAAAATCTCTGATGCCAAATCACTTTCATAAATTCTCCTTAAAATCGTACTCGTATTTAAAATATTGAATTCCATATTCATTTATATATATGTGATTAAAATAAAAAATAACATTCAAAAGAATCGCTCTCGGGAACGGATGTTTTACAGCTGGAAATCTCAACTTCCAGTCATACAAATCATTCGTTGAGATTTATCACCACGATAAATTTCCTTTAAAAATCTTTAAAAATCAATGATCAGCCTAAAGGTAATGCACCATAAAGTGTCTTAATTAAATTAAGCAGATAAATATTTATTAGAGGGAATAAAAGATTCAATTGAAAATATTTGTCTTTGTAGATTTCAATTTAACAGAGCACTTGTTTTGAAAAGCAGAATCATGATTGAATAAAGTAATGAGACATTTATCAGATTTAAGTTTTTGGATATTCATTTCTAAATACTCTAAGCAAAAAATATTTTAGTAGTTCTTTGCAAGTTTTATTTTCATATATATTAATATTTAAATTAATAATTTAAACCTTTTCTGGGTTTTTCCTCTACTATTTCCCATACTCTCCTGCAGATCTGTAATTTTTAAAATTTAAGAAAATATTTTTTATAGAAAAACCCATAGAAATAAATTTATCTTAAATTAAAACAAATTTTTTTGATTAAAATTAAGATAAGTTCGCTATTAAAATGATTAAAGTTTTAGGCAATTGCAAAAAATACAAATACTGCTTATTTTCAATAACATTTTCCAAAAAAAAAAAAAAAAAAAAAAAAAAAAAATGTGTCACTGAAGAAATTAAAAGTGACCTGGTAATACTGGCGTAAAGTTTAAATGGAAAATTAATGTAAGACATTTAAATTTTACAATATTATGCAATGAAATTTAACTGTGATAAACCTTTCTGTAAAACCTTGTGATAATATAAACAATATAACGATTTTAATAGTGTACATGAGACCAAAATAGCCACAATGCAGACAATAAATACACCCATGATATAAATATTAAAAACGGCATTTTACTGAAACATTTTCTTTTATTACACTCAAATTCAGAACTTAATGCATGTCTAACATTACGACAGTTTTGAGAAATTAGTATCAGTTTACTCAATATCCGGAGTTATGTTTATCCCTTTTTTTTAAACAGACGTTTTAAAACATTATTGAAGTCGGAATGGCATATTTGACATTTTCCTTTTGTGTGGAGTAAATATAAATAGATTGCTTTTCTTTCGTAGGTATTTTGAAGCAGTCAGATATTTTTACTGTTTCAATCAGATTTCAAGTTTATATAGTGTGAAAAAATTAATAAACTCTGACTTATATTTGACATTGATACTATTAAACACAATTTAAGTAATTTTTATAATTTATTTTTAAGGGTTTTTTTTGTGAACTAACATTCATTTTTAGCAGCATTATACAGATGAGGTTTAAAAAATTCTTATTGTTTAAGAACATAATCATGTATTTTATTTTAAATTCATACATTCAATTTGTTTTTCAATACGTTCAATTTTTTTTTAAATCTTTCTAATTTGTTGTTGCTCAAGCATACTTCCCAGACCTAGCAGGAGTTGGGCTTTACCAGTTATGGAAGCAGTAGAGTGAAAGTCTTTGTAATGCAGGGATCGAGCAAGAGACCTTAATATTTGACCTGCCACCTTTAGAGGTATCTAAACTGAAAAATACACTTACGTTTCCATAATAGTGATAATTTTTTGAACTTAAATTTTTAAAAAATAAGCATCAATGTGTAGAAATCTTAGAATTTTTTGAATTTTCAGAGGACGTAACGTGTAATAAGTCTTATTAATTATATTACTAGAGTTAAATCTGTATGTATTACTGGTTTAATCATTTTTAAATTTAAAAAATGATCATGTAAATTACAAGACGAGCTGGCAGTCGAATGACTAGGCGCTCTTGTCTGATTCAACAGTTCATGGGTTTGATTCCCACCACAGACATGAATGTTGTGGTTCCGGATCTGCTTTAAACTGTAAGTCTTGGACAAAAACTATCCCTAATGAGCAAAAATGATAGTTGAGTGATAAACAACCAAAACCATAAATCACAATCACTATTTTCAATGATAGATAATAGGTGACATAAATATCAATACCTAGTTTTTTAAATTATATACTGTGCAATTGTATGTGAATTAAATATTTCAAGAATTTCCCCATATTCTTATATAATAAAATATACCTAACAAAATTATCCTATTGCTAGGATTTATTACTAAGGGATAATTTTGTTACAATTTACTTATTGCAGCATCTGGAAGAAAACTTTTTCTAGATATTTGTGATATATCAAAGGTGATAAAACGCGTTGCAATCAAATTTGAAATTATCGAAAGGGAACTTAAATAAATGAAATGTTATTTAAGCTGAAGATTGCCATCAAGTTTCACAAAATACAATCAAATCTGAGACTGCAATCGTGTTGCAGATTATAAATCAAATCAAATATTGTAATCAAAGCTAATCAGATTTGAACTTTGAATCGACTGAGTATCCTTTAACCTTGAATCGAAATCTCACAACTCTTTAGTAGTTTTTCGTCTTTACCATGGAACGTTTTGATTCTTTAAGCAACCTCTAACATAACTGGATGATTAACTATAAATTGAAAGTGGTATCAAAGATCAAGCAAATCAGAACATTACTTCCCAGAAAACATTTTTGCGAATTTCTGTCAAACAGTAAGATATGTTAAAGAAAAAATTTGGGAAATTATTCAGTAGTTAGAATGAATATCATTCTTCAATAATTGTGAGTAATACACATATATTTCATCAGTAAATGTCAACATTTCAAGCATTAAAATAGAAAATAATATCTTTCATGCGATAAATAAATAATCATTCTATTGTTTATTGGCTCACACTCACAACGAATGTATTCAATTTTATACCGCGTTCAAATTCAAAGAAACCTTCATTTTAATTAATTCCTAATGAATATGAAGAAATGTCTCAGAAGCCCAAAACAAAAAAGAAGCCATCGATTCTCTTAATAATGATATATTAAGAATTTCACGAAGGAAAATCAAATTTTAAATATTTATGTTCAGAGTCCCGAGCGTAAGACCCTTGTAGAAAAATGGGTATGAATATCTTTCTTAGAACATGATCGAAATGAGTCATCTAGGAAAGAATAAATGCCTTTAAATATTCATGGGGCGGGAGAGAAAAAAGTCATAACTGTCATGAGAAGCTTTTAAAAGTAGGAGCTTTGTCAATACCGTTATGTTGTCCATTATTTAAACAGTTTTTGAGAGTTCTCAATAAACTCTCTTAATTTATTATGATTATAAATGAATATTAAATAATTGCTAAAATTAATTGACTTCGACTTGCGGTATTTAATGAATGTGAAGTGTTCCTTATATCTTAGCTATGAATTAATTTCGATATAGAAAAAAAGCGAAGAAAATTGATTTTGCCTATTAATTTATACATTTTATTGTTTTTTTTTTATCAATTTCCTGAGAGAAATGATCGTTAGTAAATATATTAATATGATTGAGCAAAGCTGCATTTAAATAGTCGTGTTAAGTGGATTTTCGAATTCAATTTTAATTATTGATGATGGGTTATGGCTAAAATAATTGCGTTATTTAAAATCCTTTTAAATATTACCTGATAATCTTGAGTGGTTATATGAAATGTCGGATTTTGTGTTTTTTGCAGTTATTTCTTTTTCTAGCTTTAAATATGATAAAAATTTACATTATTTAACTAAATAAAGCATAGATAGACTAATAGTATTCACGTTTTACGCCTTATCTTCATGTAGTATTTCTTTAATTTTATAATCATTCGTTAACCAATGAAAAACTTAAAAAAAATTATTCGTCAGATACTTCGTTAATTTTAATGATATACATATTATAAGCAATCGAAATTCCCTTTCATTTCGGTTTAATATGTATTTAAATTTTGTTAAGTTTCTGTTCTGTTCAGTTCTGTCATCTTTCAGTTCATGGTACTTTGTAAATTGAATAATGGTTAATTAACGATCTAGGTGAACTGTAAATATTAGTTTGGGGAAAAAGTAATCCATTATTTTTTCGGTAGACGTCTGTAGTGATCGATATCTCGTGAGGTATCTATCAAACAATTTCAGATTTATGCTCGTTGGAAAGGTGACATTTGACACTAAAATATCCTCTTGCGGTTTTTTGTTTGATTAATTCAGTTACGAGTACAACGTTTTAAAAATGGAAGACAAAAAACCGAAAATTTGATACATTTTCATTTTCCTCTTGTAACGGTGGAAAAGATAGCCGGGTGGCTAAAATGTGAAAGTTGTTTACCGTCTTATATAAGACTGTAACAACCAGTTACGTACAATTTTTGTTTCGTCGATTCCGTTCGGTTATTTTTGATGTTAGAGATGCACCTCGCATGTGATACAGCATCGTCGAAAATGTCTGTAAAATATCAAAAATGATCGAAGTGAACCGCATGTCAGCAGTCGTAACGCGCAAGACCTTAAAATCTACATGAAAGCTGTTTCAAACCTTTTTACAAAGTGAATCCAAAAGAAGTTACATAAAGTTCACGTAAAAATAATGGATTTCTTTTTCCCCA
>JAPDSC010054880.1:368892-379557 GCA_026290005.1 Latrodectus geometricus
ATATATATATATATATATATATATATATATATATATATAGCTAAAGTTCATTTTATAAAACTTAGACTCCACATTTGTAGAATTGGCTTGACATAAGAGCACATTAGTTATTTGAATGGTGTTGTAATTAATCAACAAGTTAACTTGAAGGTCGCTGGTTGAATGGTTCTGCTTTTTTTCCAGAAGATCAATTCTATTATCAATAACAATTCTTCTCTCTTATTTCTGCAAACGAATTAAATTTAATCATTTTTAATAATTTATATATATATATATATATATATATATATATATATATATATATATATATAACAGAAATTATATAGGGTGATTCAGCTCGTCGGTGACAAACTTTGAGGATCGATAGAGCACACCTAGACGAACATTTTTGAATAGGGAATGTAGGGTCCCTGACGCGATGGTAAGGCGCTAGGCGCTTTTCAAAATTTGGGTGCCGAAATTCGAAACGTCATAAAAACTAGGGAAATGGTTAGATTTTCTTGCTTTTTGCGGCGAAATGATTCTGTTTATTTAGACTTTCTTCAGTACCAATTTGATAAGCGTATCTCTTAAAACATTGATAGGGCGCGCTGTAGACTTTGGAGAGCTAGACAACAACTTTAAGCTCGTTATTTTGATAATTTAACACATGCTCGCCAAAGTTTATACTCTAACTTAAATTTTGAACCCAAAAGTAGAACCCTGCAAAAAGTGTAAGAGGCGGAATAAATTGTCAAAGTACAGGGTGGTTGAAACTCGAAGGCTACTAAGAGATAAACTAACAGATTTCTTGACTTATGGCATGCATTTTCATGATTCTGTTTGCTGGGGCTCTCTGAAACTCAGTTGAACGGTACAAAAAAACCACCAATAGGGGGCGCTTTGGGCAAAAAACATAATTCGTTGACACTTCGAACGCTAACTGGAAACGGGGCGCTACGATCAGTTAGAAACAAAACAAGAGAGTAATTTAATTATCATAAGAAGCTATTAAAACTGCAGTTTTTTTTAAACAAACCTAGCTGGTTTTAATCATGCACAATGCGTGCAATAAAATTTACATAAGGTGCTTTTTGCTGATTTATGCAAAAGATATCGTACCATATCGATATGCAAAAGATACGTAATGCTTAGACGACAATGTGAAATGACGTAGTTGCATGCGCAGACACGTCTTTTGAACTTGCGGTACCTACTTAAGCTTCGGGTTGCTTGTCTGCAGATCGGTAGTAGGATGGAACGGTACACAAACTCTGAATTGGCTGATATGCATTTGGCGTATGGCGCTGCTGGTTGTAATGGATGAGCCGCTCAGCGGTTGTACGCCGAACATTACCCCAACAGGCAAATCCCCTGCCATGCCTTCTTCGCTCGAGTACTCCAGAGGTTGTCCGAGACGAGATCTTTCGACAGAGGCAGGCCTCAACGGGAGCGATCAGTGCGCATCCCCGACAACGAAGAGGCTGTGCTTAACCTGGTTGGGGACAACCCAGGTCTTAGCACGAGAGACATCACCAGACATGTTGGCATTTCGCAAGCAACTTCGTGGCGCATCTTACTTTCCAGGAATCTGCACCCCTACCACATCCAGCGGATGCAGTTGCTCGGAGAGCAGGATTTTGGCCCTCGAGTGGAATTCTCAATATTGTACTTGGCGATGAGAGCCAGGGATCCCGGTTTTGTAAACAGCATTTTGTTTACGGACGAGTCCACTTTCAGCCGTCAGGGAATGTGGAACGCCCACAACAGTCATGTGTGGTGTGATGAAAATCCACATGAAACCAGAAGCCGAGCAGCCCAGGAGCGTTTCTCAGTAAATGTGTGGGCCGGCATTCTGGGGGATTGCCTCATTGGCCCTTATTTGTTACCTGATTGGCTGAAGGTGGAAATTACCTTATTTTCCTGGATCAAGTGCTGCCGCAGCTTCTGGAGGAGGCGCACGTACCCGAAGGTTCGCGTCGCCAGATGTGGTTCCAGCACGATAGATCTCCGGCCCATTACAGGAACGACGTGCGTCTCCATCTAAACGCAAGGTATGGCCAGCGGTGGATTAGGCGTGGAAGTCCAGTTAACTGGCCTGCCCGATCACCAGACCTCACCTGCTTGGATTTCTTCCTTTGGGGTTACCTGAAGGCCCAGGTCTACCATACACCTGTCAGCAGTGCTGAAGAACTTGTGGCGCTTATTGTAGCAGCTGCAGGGGAGATCAGAAATACTCCTGGCATTGTTGGAAACACACACTCCTCAATGTGATGGAGGTGCGAAGCCTGCATCATGGCCCAAGGTCGAAATTTCGAGCATCTTTAGTGTTATTTTTTGTAAATAAATTTCCAGTATCATTGATGTTTTTAGTCTAAATTTATTCAGAAGTGTTGAACAGAGGTAGAAAATGTGTTTTCATTATTACTAACTGATCGTAGCTCCCCATTCTCAGTTAGGGTCCGAAATGTCAACGAATTAAGTTTTTTGCCCAAAGCGCCCCCTATCGGTTTTTCTTTTTGTACCGTTCAACTGAGTTTCAGAGAGCCCCAAGAAACAGAATCATTAAAATGCATGCCATAAGTCAAGAAATCTTTGTTTATCTCTTAGTAGTCTTCGAGTTTCAACCACCCTGTACAAAAATGTTCGTCTAGGTGTGCTCTATCGATCCTCAAAGTTTGTCACAGACGAGGTGATTCACCCTGTATAAATCCAAGTGAGTTTTAAATATTTTCTAAGTAAAATAACCGAAAACATATTTAAATGATTAAATTTGCTCTCAAATCTTGCTATAGGATAACCAGCATCAATTTTTATGAAGCCTACGGTTGCCATAATTCCGTGTATTCATACACAATTTAATTTAACATTGAAATTCAAGCAACGCATGAAATATTTGTGAGATGACAACTGTATTGAAAACTGTGTTAAAAGTGTCTGACCAGAAAAATTCATAAAATTGCAAAATTGGTTTGCCAATATTTGCAAAGGTTAGTAAAGTTTGATGGGACAATCAGCTGAGGATGAGTGATATAATGAACCAAGTTCATATTGGAACATGCTAGAGAGCTTGTGAGAACACTTCAGAGTTCACTAATAAATAGAATGAGAAAATTAATTGAAATCCATTTAATCGACATTTGAAATTTGAAGTCACCCACTACATTAGTAAGAAGATCTGTTTCAGGACAAGCTCCAAAATACTGAAAATTTAATGACTGGTTTCTTGTTGAATCTGTTACCTATCAGTTAAAGAAGAGTAAAACATTGAAACATGTACGGGACAATTCAAATTTATTTATTTAAGGAAGAATGTGAGACATCTTGAAATTCAAGCAACGTAAAGAATGTACATAAGGTATTTTTGAGCAATACATCATCAATCTATTGAAGATAATGTGATAAAAATCGAGTTGCAAACAGCAGTTATATTATGCATTAATTATTTTCATACTTTGTTATTGAAGAATGCTTTAGTACGTAGCAACGTATGTTGTTCATTTGGTTCACAGCAGTCAGTCCACGCACTCGGCTACTAACAGAACGTCAGAATGTTGTTGTAACGTTCTGTGTTTATAATCGAGTGTTGGACTGTGCCGAATGTTTAGCTCTACGACCTTAAGTTCAACAGAGCGTAGTTTCGGTTTTTGTCTTATACGTGGATGATTGTTGTTTGAAATCCGCTTTAAACTGTACGTTTAAATCAAATGAGTTCTCATGCGAAAAAAATTATAGTTGTGCTTCAACCAAATCAAACCTAGTCTGTTGAAATCCAAATTTCATGCAGGAATATTTACTGTAGTTTGAATTGCACTTTAAGTTGTAGGTCCTGATCGAATTAACACTCGTATTATAAAAGTTTATCCAGAGGGACAAATTTTAAAGTGTCCAACCCAACATTAGTGAAAGGCGTTTCCATTGCATTCTTCCTACGGGTAATGCACGTACTCACGCCTGACGTTGTGCTCTCATCCACCTGAAGAGCTAGAAATCGAACGATTAGTTCACTAGCAATATATTCGAGTTTAACAGTTCAAGGGTTTGAATCCCTCTTCAGGCTTGGATATTATTTGCTGTGGTTTGAAATCCAATATAAACTAAGTCCTGGTCAAATTAACCTTATGTCTATAAAATGACCGAGCGACAAATCAACACTCATTCACCTCATTGGAAATACATCATGCTTTGTCAATTAACAATTTATTCGATTTCCCACGCAATGAAGCTAGTAGCTAAATGGCCAGTGTCCAGAATTTCAGTTTACCAGTTCTTAAATTTGACTCCTACTTCAGATGTGTTTGTTCCAGAGACCCGAAATTCACTTTAATATTTAAATTCTAGTCAAATTAATTTTGGTGAAGGTAAAAGATACTTGAGTGACAAATATATCTAAATCCCAACGAGCATGAGTGTTTGGGTATGTCAGGATTGTAGTGTACTACAATCCTGACACACGTAAAATACATCATAAGTATTTTCTATGTTGGGGCTATTTACACACATCACTTTATTATTCTAATACCTACCCTTTTGCAGCATTATTAGTTCAAATTATCCTACTTGGAATATGTTCTTGCTTGGTTGGCTGCTGCATTAGAATCATTTCACGTTTAACGAGTGATATCCTCAAAGGAAGCATAGTACACCATACATAATCAATGCACAATCCGGAAAGTGAGAAAAGTTGACTCATTCTCGAGAAAACTAGCCCAGCAGATCATTGATAACCGCATCGATAGTGTGACTCAACGTTTGGAAATCTGAGCAAGTGCTCAAGAGGAGCACTTAATTACTGAATACATTTTTTTACATATACTTTCTTATATATCGTTTTGATTTTTGTTTTAATATCAATCAATCAATCCTGTTAATTTCATTATATTGTGCGCCTTCCTCCATGATGTAATTCCTCGATTCTGAAGATGTAAAATAATTCCTTTGCTTTATAAATGATTGACATTGGTTTTTTTTTTTTTTTTTTTTTTTTTTTTTGCTTGAACCACCAGGAAAAAATTTTAATTCTAACTTAGGAGATAATTAAATACATTTAGTTTCTTCTCCCTTATTTTGTTAGGTCTATTACTATTTATTTAATGTGATGCTATAGACATTTAGAACTCTTATGTATATTAATGTAGATTTAAAATATTAAATTATGTATGTTTTTTAAAGTGTATCTTATCTCAATTAATGGTTAGAACTGTAACCTTCGATCAACAGATCATGAGTTCAATTTCCACTTCAGGCGTAGATCTTTGTAGTGGTCCGGAATATCTTTTAAACTGTAGGACCTAGTTCAATTAACCCTTGTATTTAAAGTGTCTTGCCTTCAGTTTAACAGCTCATAGGTTTGAATTCAACAATGGGCTTGAATATTTGTAGTGGTTCGGAATCCACTTTAAACAGTAGGTCCCAGTCTAATTAGTGCTCTTTTGCAAAAAAATGACTGTTGAGCGACAAACAAACCAAACACAAAATAGTAGTTTATAGCGTCGGTATAAATCAACATTTTAAGATCTATACCAAAAAAAATGCAAAAACCGAAATATTTTACATATTTTATTAAGCACTAAAAACGTTACAACATAACTTAAGAGAATTTTCTGACAAAATGTTTTTAAACAATAATTTCAAATATTCTGAGACAACTAAGACAAACAAGTTATTTTTATTTAAATTGTGAAGATAAAGATTTTATGGTTGGTAAACCAGATTCTATTTTATGCTGGGTAAAAAATTTGCTGTGAATTTATAGTAATTAAAATGAAAAGATTTAAATGCTTAAAATTATTTCGTGTTACACAGTGACTTGGTTGATGACAAATTGCGTTTTTAAGATGTTTGTTTGGTGATGAAAATTTTCACCGTGTATACAAAAACAGATATTTTAGGATCTTTAACTTCCTTTCTGCTATAAAAAGTATTTGTATCTCCAGATACATTCCGCAGCTAGATGGTCAAAATCTGAAACTTTTACTCGAAACAATTTTTTACCCGCTACCCTTTTTTCTTCTCTAGATAAAATTCACTTTTGGTGAACAATTTTCACATTTTAGGCATTTCACTTCAGTAAAAAACATCTCACGTATACGTTGCACGCACCACGCGTAATCATCTCGTCAGTTTGCAAATGCTGCATGTGATGGTTTGAAAAATATCTAAAAATTCAATGTTTGAAGCAAGCGAAAAATAAAAATATTAGATTATTTAAAGCTTTCACTAAAATTTGTGTATACCTTACTTTCACTGCATTCTCTTGTATAAATTCGTTCTTTCTCTTAAAACAGATTGCTTGGAGAAAACATTTCTCTTTAGAATATTCAACATTTTGGAAGAGAAATTTTTAAGATTGTCTTAGAATATTGTAGAATGAAGGAAGTAATATTTATGTTTAGAAAAATGACTGAAATTGAAGTTCAGTTTTGATATAAATTCTTTTCTTCCTTTATAAGTGGAATTTGTTCCTTTTTTTAAGGATAAAAGAATGAAAAAAAGTATAAGTAAGTGGAAATTTCAGTATCCGTATACTATCCAGACTTCAGGTTTTATAATTGGTTGAGTTAATGTATTGATAGTCTGATCTTTTTTTCTTTGAAGTAATGTGAAATATATTAAAGGTTCCAGCTCAGATAGCGATCTGGTGACTTGATACTGATTCAGTATAATACATTTGTGTTTTGGATCCCTCTCCAGATAATTCCAGAAATATCCCATCTAACAGCTATTTGATTATTACTTTACCCTTTCAATATTCCCTGGATATCTGTTCCACTCAGTTGAATATATGTAGGAGTTCCACCAAAATCCACTTTAAGTTATAAGTCTCGCTTGAATTATCCTTCGAATGCGAAAAGTGATCGTAACAAGAGCAACAAGCAAAATTATTGGAACTTGCACTATACATACTTTTCCGATGATACATTAATTCATAAACTACAAGTATAGAAAACTACTATGTTTAGAAAAAAATTGCAAAAAGTTGTCTTTAAATAATTTGTTAAAAGAAAAATTTTGGTCTTAATTTATAATTACTTTTATTAAATTCAAGAATTTTTGACAAAAGAAGCAGATCTAATGTGTGTGTCTTGCACAATAAATTTAAATGTAAACGATCGAAAATCTTAAAAAAAATAGAATAACGAAGGATTGAAAAAAACAGTGTTTTACTAAATACTTAATTAAATTGAATATCATAATCTTTTCCATGTATCATTTTAAGCGAAAATGGTTGACAAAAAAATATGCCCTGTCAAATATGAAAAATAACGAATTATAAAAATAAAATATAATAAGCGAAAACTGCTTATACATAACGAATCCATTAATAAAGAAATTTTTTCAATACATAGATTTTTTGATGTTTGAAATTTTTGATTAGAATCTAAACATTAAATTCTATAATTAAAAATTCAATTTTGCATTTTTAAATTATTTTTTAAACACTCATACGATGTCCTCTTTTCAAATTTGCATTCCTATTATAGACAAGGGAGGTTGAAAAATTTTCAATTTATTCGAATGAAAATGTTTTATATATTCTTTCGAACGTTCTTTTGACACAAAGCCAAGTAGTTAGCTGTGATTCACTGTGTCCAAGTAACAATACACTATAAAAATACTCCTTCTATTAAGCAACCTAGTTTATTTTTCTTAAATCTTTTAGATTCAGTGTTCTAAATTGTTACTGAACGAATTTAATAATGTATCGTAATTTTACACAAGCGAGCATCATTCGTATTCAAGAAGACATTTATTAAATATTTACAATGTAACATTTTGTACGCAACTTTGCCAGATGTCAACGAAATTAATAACCTTCACAACAGTTCATCACATTACACCAAATAACGGTTGTCATAGCAACCTTTACTTTGAGTTGACCCCATAGAAATTCATTTCACTAGGCTGTATCATTGATATATCCAAGAGATTAATTTCTCTAAAGTTTCTCATTTAAATTTTGGCAATGAGGCAAAACTATCTTGATTTACAACTTTGAATAATGAATATTAACAATGTGTGTGGGCTCCTTCTTTATACATTCTTTATTTAAAGTGTTTTTCAAGTACTTAGTATACTCTCAAGAATTAGATAACTGACGAAGTTAAATTACTCGACATGTTTAAAATGTTTTACAGAAAAACAGAAGTTCGTTAACTTTTATTTTCGTAGTTTTCCAATCAATGTCGTACAGTTTTAAATCAATTTTATAAATGACCTTTGGTGCATTTTATGCTAAGCGATTATGAATCTCACTTTTGCTATTAATAACTTGTTTCACATTAGCATTTCTGTATTACAGTGTAAACTTTTTAATTAAATAGAACACTCACATATTTTCTTTTGTTAAAGTTTGAAACTTTCATATTGAATGAATTGCCAAGAGTAGAAAACTGCAGAAAAAGTTAGTGACATTAAAATTGATCCAAACAGTTTCTTGTCAGTGACAAGTGTCAGAAACTGATTTAAGACATAAATTCATTTAGGCGTCGAAGAGCTGTAATTACAACTTTATAAATAAATTTTCAACATAATAATAGATTTAGATATTAATGTATTGAATAATTATTCCTAGGAAAATATAATAAACATAGTTATATATTTTCTTATTTAATATTGAATATATATATATATATATATATATATATCGTTATAAAATATGTTCGAATAGTGTTACAAATATTAATTTTGTCAAATATAAAAAAAAAAAATATATGTTTTTTTATATAGTAAGGTATTAAGGGGCAATAATTTATTTGCAAAAGTAGATAATATTATTTTTTGTAATATTTTTTAACATAAATAAATATGGGAGAAATTCTAAGATTTTTCTTACACTTGTTACTTTTATTTGAAGACAAAATTTACCCTTTATTTTTTGAATAATATATATATATATATATATATATATATATATATATATATATATATATATATATATATAAACTATTGAAAAATAATTAAAAATTTTCCCAAAGTGGTTTTTTCATCGTAAACTAAAGCTAATTTATAAAATATACATCATAGCTTCCTAGACAACTAGATCATTTATTATCGAAGATTTGATAATCAAAAGATCGAATTAGATTAAACAATTATGGAAATTAATAGGATTACGCCTTTGGTGAATATGAATTAGCTTTCAGAAACTAGTAGACGTACAGTTGAAATCAGGTGTCCCTAGGGGATCAATTGTTAATCGTACTCTGAGTGTTGTACTGAGAAAATGCTTAATGTGCCCACTGTTTTCAAATTGTGAAGTAAAATGTTTGGCCGAATATATACTCAATAGAAAAATTTAACTAGTCTGGTGCCTCCCATCCTGTCTAGTGGTCAGTGTACCTGATTGCGAATACAGAGGTCCTAGGTTCGATTCTCGATTTGGGCATGAATGCACTTTCTCTTTCTTTCATGTCTTTGTCCTTTCTTTGTATAAATGGTTGCCTACCCTATAAACGGGTACCTATGTAATTTGTGCATTGAGGAAGTTGGACTCTACACCAAATTACGACTCAGTTGGAAAAGTGGAGTAGCGAAACCCATATTGCCAGCTTGGTTGGCACTCTGGTAAAAATAAAAAAAAAAACTTGTAGGGTAAGAATATACAAAATATTTTGAAAATCGACTAATATCTTATTACCTCTATGACAAATAAGATAATTGAAGTAGAATTGTTTCTAATAATGACTCAGATTCATATCAGGTGAAAACATAATGACATGGATTACTAACGGAACGATTAGCGTCGGTCTTAACCCAGATTTTTGGGAAGCATCATCTTGTAAGAAATCAGTCGATGTGAGATACCTCTTTTGGTTTAAATGCGTCTTAGTAGAATTCTGCAAGATAAAGAGATACCAACAGCGCACAACAATGTATGTGACAATGATCACAAGTAATTATTTTTTGAAATAAAATTTACCTGTGTGATATTTGTTGTATTGGATCATAATTAACTTTTTAAACTTTTAAATTTCTAGATGCTTTTTATTCAGAAATTTTCTTAGCCAAATTTTTACAAAAAAATAAAAATTTGGAGTTTGGATTCTGTCATTCTGAAGGGCATGCACCAACTGTATGAGCAATGGCAAACTAGCAAATATTCTGAACGTAGATTATCTGCAGTGAATGTCGAATATTCTACAGAAGCAATTTGTGCCTGTTTTGAATATTTTTTTAATTGTTTTGAATAAGGTTATAAGCAATGCTTTTCTTTAGAAGGACCAAACCCTGTATCCATTGTATGACAATAGCATTATTGATACTTGAGATTTAAATTTTTCTTTTTTATATAGCATAGCATTTTCTGATGAGTTAGTTAAAAAATCCAATGCAAAAGAAGCATGTTATTTTTCAATTTAGTAATTTCCTATATATATATATAATAGATTTCATATCTTAATACGCAGTCCTTATTCTTGATTTTATTAGTAAGGCTGGTAAAATATGTTATGATACCATTGAACCTACCCTCTAATAGAAAAAGTGATATTGGAGCAATAAACGAACTTTATAGTTGATTAGAATAATAAGAATATTGCTTTTAAACATAAGAGTTTAAAAAACAAACCCTAAAAAATAAAAAACTTTATAAAAGTTGCATAAATAAACAATTTTCGTTTGATGTGTGGGAGATTAGATATAGAAAATTATATATATATATATATATATATATATATATATATA
>JAPDSC010054880.1:380475-391332 GCA_026290005.1 Latrodectus geometricus
TATATATATATATATATATATATATATATATATATATATATATAATAGCTCAGTGATGAGAAAGTTTACCTTTAGTAACGTTTATTCGAGTCTTACTTTAGGTGTAGATGCTTGTAGTGGATTGAAATCCAATTTAAATTGTTAATATGGCCGTATTTGCTCTTATATGGTGAAAGTGATGTAGATGGATCAGTCATACACACGAATAAAAATGTTTGCTTATGCATGTATGCGTGATCACATATATATCATTTTTAAATTTGTATTTCTGAACACATATATAAACATATATGCTTTTGCAGTCCCTGAGCTGGCAGACGATTGGTGGTCTTTGGTTCAATAGTTCATATGTGCGATTCTCACATAGGGTTTGAATATTTGTATTAATTCGGAATCCATTTTAAACTGCAGGATCCTGTGTAATTTGCCCTCATGTTCAAAACAAGCAAAACAATATGTGAATATACGCTTATATACGCATATGTATGTGCATGCGCCGACATATGCATATATGTTTATGCATGCTTCTACATATAGATAAATGGATAATGAATCTGCTTGAATGTTGTTAGTGGTTCAAAATCTATTTAAAACAGTAGGTTCCGGGCTAATTAGTCCTCGTGTGCAAAAATTGATCTTTGATCGTCAAACAGACCGAATCAAATAGAAATTGAAAAGAACATTTGTGAAAAGGGCTTCATTTGTAACTGTGAATAAAAAATGAAAAATTAAGATTCAAATGCTAAATAATAACATAAACTTTTCAAATTAAATAAATATGTATGGAAAAACATATGTATTTACTGTTAAAATCTTAATATAAAATAAATACGTAGACGTTTATTTATTAAAGGTCAAGTAGAAAGACAGTATTACATACACCATCGGAATGGCCCTGATGAATGAATATGTATGTGTGGGGTATGAAAATATTTGATTACTGATATTCGTAGGTGTTCATGATAATATATTAGGGTTTTTTGATTTTTGTGTGTGTGATTAATTTGATTGATGTGCGTTTATCGTTGTGGATAAATTACATACCTATTCAGTCTTACTCTAAGTGTATATTCTAAACACATAATGTTCGTTTTTTTTATATTATTATTTATCTTCTCTTATTTACATATATTGTTTGAAATAGAAAAAGAGACAAAAAATAACTATGCATGACCATAGGCTTAGTAAGAAATAAAGCAAAATATATCATGAAAAGTTGAAAGTTATGTAACAAAGTATGTCACTATTGTATTTTACTTGATATTCTCATTTTTATCAAAAAAAAAATAATAAATAAATAAATAAAAATAAATAAATAAAAAATAATAAATAAAAAATGATAAGGATATACATTTTATCTAATTTGTTTCATAAATCTCATGGTTTAGGCCAAACAGTTCATAAATAATTTTTCACTTTAATTATGAAAACTGTTCTTTAAATTGATGAATCGCCTGGTGGTTTGATACAATTTGTCCAACATAAAACGTGATAATTTTATGTCTTTGAAACTTGTAATACGACTGCTTTTCGTGAATATTCATGAAGTTCTCACATTACATTTTCATTAATCTGTTATTAAACTGGTATGAATTTTAAGAAAGGAGAAGCTATATTTTTGAATAGAATAATGATGAAATGTTCATCTTCAAGGTTTTCATTAAGAATTTCGTTAAGAAATAAAAGGCGATGATTCTTTGAAAATAATTTGTAATGCAAAATGTTTACTAAAATATTGCATAAACACGATAAATTACCTTTACAGATGGTCTCGGATTTTTGTTTGTGTTCGACTGATCACATGAATTCGCATGGTGAGTGCATTACCATCGTTTATGATGAAAGGGAATAATGATATGTAAATGAGGAATAAAATCCGAAGTTAGTGCGTGATTTCTTCCCTTTTCCAATTTATTCCATGTACTACAGCATAAATACGATCCACATTCAATTCCTTCAATTGTTCTGCAGCCATGTTCGCCGTTGTTTTACCCTAATATTATTTTTAACCATCCGATGGACCTTAGAATCAAAAGAAAGAAACAAAAATTTTTCCAGAAAAAATTAAAAAGAAAAAGGAACAAATCGACTTTTTGTTCCAGTTTTTCAGAAGTATACATTCAAAAGCGATTAACGGTATGAAAAATGGAAGTTATAAAAAATAAACAGGAAACCAAACAAAAAATAACTTCTTTCATATCGTATGAATCTTGAAAATAATTCTACCTCTCATTAACTTAAAAATGTACTGAGTAGGAAAATGAATACTGGGTTATTGTATACTAAAAAAATAGTTTTTCATTTTTTTCTACTTCAAAAATTACATTTTGGTTTGATGTTTCTAGTTTGGTACTCTAACTGCATATCGGTAAGAATAATATATCACTGCATGGTCTAGAACTTTTATCTAAAGCTGGAAGTAATTGAAATTCAATATTGTGTCGTTGGTCCTGTTTTGCTCTTTGAAAAGCTATTCCGTTTTCATACCTACTCTCAGATACGGTGAGAATTTTCCCGTGCTTTAATTCCTCCTTCGGGTCTTATTTGACTATTTGCTGTGACTTAAGTATTTGCGATACCAAGGCACTTGAAGAAATTGGGTTAAAGTAAATTGTTCCACGTTCTTCAGAAGTAGGTTTTGATTTTTCTGAGGGTAAAATTACGGCAACACTTGCGCCATGCTAATGGAAGACGGAGGAAGGGAAAAAAAACTTCATTGCTCTTTGGGACTCAGCTATCTTTGGTTATTACAGAAGTTGAGAGGACTGCAGGAATTTGAGATGATTGTAATAAGAGAGATGACGTGGCTTTTAACAAAGGTTTAAGGTTTGGGAAGTTTTTTTTTTTTTTTTATATGATGTACTAGTTTTATTTTGTGGAATGCACGCAGAGTTTATTCATTGGTAAGTAAATGTCATTTAATCCAAAAAATTGTTTTTCTAGCAACTATTTTTTTTCCTAAATAATTTGCAATATTCCATAATTACTAGAAATGATTCTTAGTAAAGATGTAAAAAATTACAGAAACCAAAGTAGTACTGCTATAAAATGAAAATATTAAGTTATGACACACTAATCCTAGATGGGTATTATCTTTCAGAAAAAAGATTTGATTATTTCAGATAAAAAATTAAATAATTTTGATAGTTTTTGTTAAAAGTTGTAATAAAATCACAACATTAAATTTAAGCAACTGCTTAATATGAAAATGGTTTAATTTGTTTCAATACACATAGTATAATCTTAAAATACTTCAAGTCTAGATAAATTATTTTAATCCCAAAATATTTCTGAAGTCAAAGGTTCATTTTTGGATACAGATAAGATTGCTCATTAAAATCATACTTTGATATTTAATAAGGTATTCTCAGAAAGTAAAGAGGTAGCTTTGTAACAAAACTGTTTCTCATTTGATTTGTCCAAATACATAGATTTTGTTCTAAAATTGCATTTATATTTAATAAGTTTGTCATTATATTTAAATTTATTTTATCACTCATAAAATATCTACTAATCATATTTTTTTTACAAGAATTTTAAAAATAAATGATTGAATTAGCTTAAAAACTATTGAAATAATTTATCATTCATTAAGGGTTGAAAAATATTTGTGAAAATTTTTGATTAACGTTTCGTATAATATAATGTAAAGTCTCGCTAAAAATTAATGAAAAATGTCTGTGAGTCCTCCTTCACACAAGCTTGTGTTTTTTGTAAAACTTGAATCAATGGATTTTTTTATGAATTTTTAATAAATTACATTAATGGTTCAAAATATTTGCATCATTGTTTTTGAATTAATCAATTTATATATTAAAGCATTATTTAAATTGATTAATTTATATTTTTCTCGAATATGTTAATACTTCAAAATAGGAATAAATTGGAAAAAAAGATTTCGAGCACAGACTTCAGTGTTGTATGTAATGAGAAAAAATGAATTACAAAAATTATTTTTCATAAAAAAAGGAGACTATATGATGTTTTTAAAATAATTTTGATCAGCAGTTTGATGAGTTGTATGCTTATTAAACAATTTTGCTGTATGTATTACTATAAGCTTATTTGCTATTCTTATGTTTGTGAAAAATATTATATAAGTAAAGGGAAAATATCAAGTGTATATTTATTTCTCCAAAGCATCAACAGCATGAAAAAAATTCAAAAATGAACAAGAGCTAAATAATTGAAAAATCGTTGAAGCATCTTGAAAAAAATGTGTCACCAGCCGAAGCTATGTGATAGATTTGAAATCAGTATATTGCTGTAATTTTGTGCGGTTAAAAAGCTTTAATTTGATGCATCAAAGCGCAAGAGGAATCCCTTTAACTTATACTACATTCCACCCATTCTGTCAAGTAGAACTTCGGCTTGGAATTCTTCTGGATAAGTATTCTAAATTGAAATGTATTGATATTCTAATCGGAATTCTTGTGATTCCAACGAAAAATCTTTTCAGTATTTTGATCATAAATTCATTAGTCATACACATGGGAGAGAAATGTTTTAAACTATGCAAATTATATGAAATTCCTCGATATTTAAAATCTAATAGCATAAATTTAATAAGCACTATAGTAGAGCAACAAATGTTGCTGTATATTTGTTTCGAAGCTGTTATAGTTTAATCTTCCGTAGAAAGATTGATATGATCAATAACACTAATAAATAAAAAATATATTTGTTTCATTTTAATTTGTGAATCATATGTACCTGAAGTCTCAAAAATTATTCTTAATTTGATTTTTAATTATTAACTTGCTTAGGTGATATCGCCAAAATTCTCATATGAAAAAGATGATAATGAGATTGCGTATAAAGGCTATGGGAGGTGTTTTAGAATGAATTTTTTTGGTTATAATAATTTTAACGTAATAAATATTAAATCTCTCTCACACACATTTTCACAAATGATTATAAAGTTATTATAATTTAATTTTTTAGTGAGAATCAATGAACGACCTTGTTTCTTTGTGGAAAAGTAACTTTATCTGTAATAAAAGATATCTGTAATAAATTATTCAATAAAATTATTCAAAATTTTATTGAATAATTTTTACAAAGTATTCAATAAAAATATGTCTACTCAAAGAGGCATTACCTTTGATTATTCTACCAAAATATTTTTGTCTCAAAAATATATTGCAGTATTTAATGCCAACATTAAAAACGCTTCAAGGTATGTGAGGACTTCACTTTTTTTTTTAATAAAAAGTTATTTTTAACTTTTTATTAATATTTTTTTTAGTTTGAATGGAAAGATATGTCATCTGACTGGATATTATTCTAATTTTAACATTACCTTAATACTTCCATCAAATTTATAAAGTAAAGTTATTAAATAAGGAAAATAATGAGCTCATCGGAAACTGATGATAGGTTCCCATTTTTCATTGAGAAAGGACCCGGATTTAGTTTCAGAAACTAATGAACTACAGGTGTATCATGCATTCTGCATGCTCAGTGTTGGGGTAAGTGCTTGAGAGTGTTCCAGGCTTTCTCTCTTGCAACACGTTAATACGGCTCCTATTTATAAAAATGTCTTACCAGAAGGCAGTTTATGTGGATAAAATTGAAATGTTTTACAACAGCTTTATGTAGTATTGATATCCACTAAGCGGTGTCAAAAAATTATATAAAAATCCTTTCAATCTAAATTATATCAGATTTATGGAGATTTGTAAAGGTCTTTTGAGTAACAGTACTTTAAAACATTAGAAGAATTTATGTGAAAATGCTTCCTTTTTTGAATACATATTTAAGTTTAATTACCTAATTCTAAGTTTAAAAATGCAGAGGAATAATAATGTGATAATGTAATCAATTTTTATTTCATATTCAAGAAGTTTTAAAAATGCACATTTTGCATAAAAGTTGTTTATGAAAAAAATTTATATTTCCAGCAAATAATTTTGAGTAAAACTATTTAGATTTTTGTATATTCGATTTTTTCATAAGCCATCGTATGGCCTCAGTGAGATATATTAATTATTTCTTTTTCAGTATTAATTTACAAATTCGCAAGAATTAACATGATTATTCAAAGTAATATGAATCTTGAAGCGACATTTAGCAAATTCATTCCCATTTTTTTTATCGTATCGGTCTGCGTTTTAATCATGGAAAACTGAAAGGTTAATGCTATTTATTGCACTTTTTATTTATGAAAGAAAGTTCCGTTGTTGAATTCTTAAATTGATTGTATATAAAATGTATGTTACATGCACACATTTTTTTAGTTTTGTCCTTATATATATATGGGTTTTTTAATCGGATACTATTCAGAAAATACGTGGGCACAAAACAAAAGGCATGTTGTCTATTTTCCTGTGTGACGAGTTATTTTCGTTCTGTTTCAAACACTTCTGATAAGTTACTTCTTCTGCTCGAAGAGAGAAAGAGGGAAATTTCACCGAAGTAAAAAAGAAAAAGCTATTTATATATAAATTCTTAATGAATTCAGAAAATGTTATAGGAAAGACTTTGTCAAAAAGAGAACCAAACGCCCTTCTTTTGAGCCTGATTATTTCTAAATTTTGAAGTATTTTATAAATAAATACATGTGTGTGCAATTCTTTGTTTATATTTTCAGAAAAGGTTCAAATATATATATATATATATATTGTTCACAAAGATTAATTATAAATTAACTAGTATTTGGTCTTTTAAAAGTAAAAAATTGTTTTTTTTATAATTTTAGAATAATAAGTAGTTAAATTTGTGATTTGTAATGTGAACAATTCAATAACTATTAGCATCTGTATTTATTTTAAGAAAAGTTATATTCCTAATTTCTGATTTAAAATTAAATGCTTGGGTGTGATGCAAGTTCAATGACACTGAACTAGTAACAGATCAGTAAATACTTAGGCCTTCAGTTTAACAATTGGTGGAGTCAACTTCCAGCTCTGGCATGGACATTTCTAGTGGTTTTGAATCTAATTTAAAAAAATTGATACTCATCAAGCTGACCTATAAATTCAAAATGTGGCCAATTTCCAGTAGAGCTGAGATTGATATCAGTGTATATGATAGACAATTTGAATAATTTGGTACCTATCTATTGGTGTTATCCAAATATTTATGTATGTTCAGATATACACAACTTTCACGTGTATTTTCAAATGATTTACAAATTGAATGCTGAGAATGTGAAATAGTACAGAACTGTTCCGTTGTATGAACCCGATAGGGATTTAAAAATGTATGTAATATATAATGCATATTGCACATATGCATATAATAACTATTCTGTCATACATTCTTGGTTATCATCATTTTAGTAAACTACGAGTCATAAGTAAATGAAACAAATCTACCGTGAACATTTGCAGATTGTATTTTATATTAAGTAGGATTATTTTAAGGAGGTCCGAAACTAACTATGTTTTTAACAATAATATACACATAAATGCTATTTTTAGACTCATACCTGCAACTCATTTGTTATATGCGAATTTATTTGGTTTTTAATAGACGTGAAGATGATTATTTTTAGCAAATATAAAAAATACATTCAGTATTAACCAATGTTACAATTAACCTGTATCATTGAATAATTTTTTTATAGCTGTAAAATTCATTAATGTCAAGTGATTTGCACGTGAAGAATATGCTCTATTATATTAACATAGACCAGCATTGTTCGTTATGAACATTTATTTGAACTAATTTTATAAATGGATTTATGTAATGGGAAAATTTCGACTTCAGAATGAAAGTTTACATTCTTGCATGTATGAAAATTTATACGCATTAACAAAACATATGTGTATGAAAAAATAATTTGAAAAAATATGAGGAAAATTGTATAATTAAATAAACAGTTTACTTACAGATATATAAAATACTTAGTTGGCAAAATACCAAAACGTTTCTAGTTCTGATCTAAAATAGACGTCCCAGAATATTTAATTTTGCCATTTATTTCCATGCTATAGTAATTTTTTTACTCAAGAAATTTTTTTCTGTAATTTAATAAATATTAAAAATGTAATATATTTAAGTGAATTTAAGTTCTCTCAGAAACTAAATCTATTTTTTTTTCATAGAGCATATTTGCTCACTATTGCGTTCACATTTTTATTTTAAAATACTTTCCGCATATAGTCCGAATTGTATACGAATCAGTAATAAAGCAGTAAATTTTTTTAATATGTTTAAAAAATGTTTTTTAATGTAGAATTTTTTAAATATTTTTAATTTTAAGATTTAAATAGTTATTCTTTTAATAGATTGTTTATAATATTTAAATATACTTTGCGTATTTAAATTATAAAGTATATAAATAAATCTTAATTGGCGTCTTCATTTCTGAATAAATTCAGATTTTTTATAAGCTTCTATAGCTGAAATTTTATTTCTTATAATCTTTTATTAATGACTACATTTGTATAATCAATTCTGGGAATTAATCCTAAAAAATTCCACTTTAGTTCACCTTAAACTTGATTCGCAGGAGCGTAAAATCCTATTCTTAATTTGAAACGAAATAAGTAAACTCCAAACTTCCTGCAGTTCCCAAACAGCTTAAAGCTTCTTACGTGATTTCATTGCTGATTTCTTTCCCATCACAGGAAAAATCTATTCGGCATCACTGTATTAATGATGAAGTCAAAGTTTTTAAATTACTCTACCAAGATGGAACATTTTAGAATTTATATTACTGGGTGTGAAAGCGTGTTGTGTGTTGGAACGCTTAAGGATTATATTTGTTTTCACAGAGGATTAAACAAAGTTTTCTAATGGACGCGTAATAGTCAGTTATTTAATCCTAAGCTGGCTTTTCACTTGTTCTTCTATTGAAGCCTTTTGCACCAAGAGCGCTATTTTTGTGTTTGACTTTCTATTGTGCTTTAATCCTCATTTAAATTCTCAATGAATATTTTGAATTTCCGCCGCCGACAAAAGCAATTTTTAGGGCCAGCCTGTCAAAAGTGAAGAAAATGTTCACTTGTTAAGGTGATGCGGTAATGTGCTCTTTTTGATAAATGTTGAATAGAGGAGAAAAAGTGGAGCTGCGTTGCTTCAGATTAAAATATTTTGGTGGTGAAAAGGCAGAATTTCCTATTATAATTCACTTTTAAAAATGCTGTGAATATGGTATTTGTTTCTATTTATCTTGACTTTAATCGTAATCGTTACTTGTGATTTTGTTTATTTTCCTTAACTAAAATGCGAATGAGATAATTGTAAGAGGAATCTCTTAACACTAACTGAAGGCTTTGAATATCATAGTTCTACAAGGATCTTGAAAAGTCTTGTGTAAATACCAACCATATAGTTTTGTAAAATACTTATATTTTCTTGGGGGGCATTTATACGTGTCAAATGAATACGTAAGAAAATCTCCAACTGCCTAAAACGAATTGCATAATTGCAAAAGTGAAAATTTATTCTAATTCAACTATGAAAGCGTCAAACTGTTATTTTCTAATCCTAAAAGTTATCTTGCAGTCATATGTTTAGAGAGTTTACAGTGAAAGACCTAACAATACAAGGCTGTTCATGAGATCTTTGGCGTATTCTCATTTAATACTTCTAATGCTGCATTAATTTCTTTTACAATATATTTTTAAGAGTACTTTTTAAAGATTTAAATTTTCTTTTCTTCAAGTTGCGTGCATTATTGTTTTTATTAACATTATGTTGGTAAAATAATACATTATGGTAAATAACAATTTTTCTTATATGTTTGAATGTTTATCTAATGTAAAATGCAAGTGAAAAATCGATCCTTCATATTTCGTGGTGAAAACTGAGTAGACTGAAATTAATATTCTCATTTCATAATATATAGGATTTATTTTCCAAAACTGAAGTTCTCATTTCTATATTTAAGAACTATTTTAATGAATATGTATGCATAAGATATTTAGTAATGTATATTAGTTGAAATTTAACTCTACTAATTGTTTTCCATTCTATCATTTAAATATAGTGCTCCTTAACTTATAGGCTTTAATACTAGAATTTGCTTTGTTATGAATAAATAGGAATTCAGAGTTCTGAAAGAGGGACAATACGAATTCAGAGCTCTGAAAGAGGGAACTTAATGATTTATTGCTTTAAGTGATTAAAACGGTTCCTTAATCTTGATTTGAAATATGTCAAATCAACACTAAGGAACCATAACGAATTGGGAACATTTACTTTCTTTAAAGTGTTTATTATATATGTATAGCTATCATGAAAAAGCCTCGTTCAAACTAGCTTAACTTCTACTTACAGTCTATTAAATTAATGTTGAATACTAATTATAACATCAAATGAAAATTAAATCAGTAATAAAACATAGTTCTATATCGATATAGAAATCGCTTAGAATCTTGATACGTACCTTATTTCATTAAATTTACAATATGCCTGTCATGATGTGTAGTGGTACAATAAGAGGTAGTGTGATCAATCCCGTTGGTACTCTGTTTCCTCTATCATTCAGCGATTACAGATCCACATCTCAGTCGCTTGGTTTCGTACAACATTGTTACTAATTTCTCTGAAGGATAATTACAATCAAGATTTTCTTCCTCAGTGAAACTTGTTCGAAAGGCGCTGGATGTTTTCTATAATGTATAATTATGCATCGTAGATTATACATCGCGTTTACGCGGAAAAGGAACAATTATCAGAACCGTTCTCCAATAGCGTTTGCATGTAGCTCTAGAGTAACCCACGATGTGCGTATGCGTGTTCGTCCGTTATGTGCGCATGGTGTGAATTTCACGATTTGCAAGTTTCCTTCATTGCACTGCATTTTTGGTAGCCAGCAGAGAATAAAGACTAGCTAAAAAGGTATTTAGAATTAAAGATCTTTTTTCATCTATTCTTTATAGTTTTAATTCTGCAGCTTTCCCT
>JAPDSC010054880.1:391342-404646 GCA_026290005.1 Latrodectus geometricus
ATCTTTTCTTGATCTTAATAACAAAAAATATTTGCGTATTCTTAACTAGCAATGAATTCATATTTACCTCTTGAGGCCAAAAGCAATTAGCTAAGAATTTAATCTTTGCTAAAGTTTCCTGTATGTTTTTGTTATATTTACCTACTTGAATATAATTACTTAAATATATATGCTTACAGTCTACGCTTGGTGTGGTTTCCTATTACTTTCATTTTCATATTACTCTAATGCCTAACATTCTCGAAAATTACTGTAATGTCTAACATTTCCTTGTCTCTCTTAAGCAAGTCCAATTCAACACGATTTCCATTGTTTTAGATAATGAATTTCTTGGTCGCATTTCGTCACATTTAACTGAAAGATTGCAACCTGATAGTTTATGGAATAATATACGGTCCCGAGAATCAATATCGTATTCGCTATTTAGAATATTGAAGTTATAATATTGTGTAACCACGAAAATATTGAATTTGGAGATCATTCGTGTTCTTCAAAATATTTTTAGGTTTATGGATATAAAAATGTTTGCTTTTTGTATTTTACTATCCTCAAAAGTTAAATGGAATACAAAATCAAAAGCGTTCAACGCATTCTAAAATATCTCATATTTATATAAATTTGACTTCCGTATCAATCATTTTAATTTATGTATATAATAAGTAGTTTAAAATCATATCGATTCCATGGAAAAATAAAACGTTGGTGTTAATTTCGGGTGTCACGTATTGATTTTATCGTAACTATATGTGTAAATCTTTTTCTGTTAAATCCTTTCAGCACCGCAACGCCAGAGTAAAATCTTCCGTCACGCTGGTTTGGGCCAGACTTCATGCTCTACTGATTAATGAAGTGCTTGGATAAAAACTTTTATTTCTATTAGCTAAAGAAGCTTTCATCATTTTTTTTATGTAATCGACTTAGGGATTATATTTTTTCCCGAAAATCTTGAGATGTATGCAATTGTTTCTTTTAAAATTAAAATTTTCTTTGTTTTTTGTTACGTGTGAAAGAAAAAAAAAACATTTTAAGATATTAAATAGCAAACAAGGAAAATAAAATATGAGTAACTGTTGATGAATTCAATAAATCCTAAAATTATGCGTAGATTTTTTAAATAAAATAGGCAGTTTTATAAATAATTCATCCGTAGCAGTTTTCGTGTATGAAAACTGAACTTGCTGACTCAATCAATAACTTAAAGAATAATTTATTTATTGTTCTTTTAAAATTAAAATTTTTAATCTTTAACATTTTAAACTTTATAAATGTTATTTTTAATAGTTTTTATAGTATCTTATACAAGCCTTTCATATTTAAAAAATAAATTTAAAAGTAAGCTGATTAAGGTCCAGTTATGGATGATTTAATTATATTGACATAAAGTGCAAATTATCTAATTCTGTAGTAATATATTTTGTTAGTCTATAACTATTTAATATTTAAAGCAAATATATGCATTCAGGTTTTAATATTTTGATGTTTAATATTTGGGAAGATTACTAATGGAATTAAATTATTGATCCTTTAATTTGTTTGACATAAATGTTGCAGATCTAAGAATAAGCGTGTTCTAAAAAAATAATTTCAAAACATCAAACTCGTTATACTTTATTACGAATCAAACCAGCCAGGATTAATTTATGAGTAGAAATATTTTTTCAAAGTCAAAGAAATATTTTATAAAGTATAAATGTTAATTTGTAATCAAAGCAAAAAGTTATAGATTCTATCTTTTCCTTAAACTTCCTCACCAATCCAACGGAGAGATTATATTACGATTAATTATTATTGTTTTATCAGAACGTTTAGTACTTAAACTAGTCATAGATCAAAATTTTAAAATTGAATTTTGTTCACAAGAAAAGTGTTTTTTAATAAAATTGCCTCGTAAAAATGTAATTACATTTAAAACATTTTTAAATTTATCAATTTTCTCAAAGTTTCTAAATTAAATGAAATTAAATTTATCATTCCTATATTTCAGATTTATATTAAAACAATTTTTTTTTAATGCTGAAATTTTTATTACTTAGAAGTGTGCCTAATGAATGATTGCTTAGAATAGGCTTACAAGAATGAAACAGTTAACAAGATTGCAAAAAATTGACAATAAAGAATAGAATTAAGAAACCAAATATTTATTTATAAACAGATTTTTTAAATTTGTTTTGCTGTCGGATTACGCTTAACTTTTTCGTAGTAAGTCCCAGGGGATTAACCTTTTGTAATTCTGTAAAGGAATGCCTTCAACTTGTAAACAATAATTACCCGTGTATGTTATTTCTTTCTATTTCTCTGTCGCTTAAGAACAAGCTACAATTTCGTGAGTACATTTTCGCATCGCTAGATATTGTCCCCACAGGTGTAGCTAAGCCAAAATATAGCTGTCGTTAGGAGTTCTAGCCAATCCTGTAGGGAGAAGAGTGGCGTTTCCGAGTACTCTGCAAAGAGTGCGATCCTAAAATTTTAACGGCGGAATTAAAAGTACACCAAGATCTTGAGCGAAATTCATGGGATGGAGATGACGGTATTGTTAAAGCAAGTACCTTTTTGTTTAGTTTGGTTTCTTTTTGGAATTTTACAGGTCTTTTGTTTCAATAGAATAAGCTTGCACTTGAGATAGACGCACGGACTTGAAAATATCTTTAATTTCTTATATTCTAATTAAACTTGGTAAAGCTGAAAAAAGGGCTTTAGCTTTTAAATGCACTTTTAACATGAATTTTGATTACTTTTTAATTGCAGTATAAGTTTTGTAAGTAAGCTCTTGATTAAATGAGATCTAGCTTTTTCATCCCCCCCTCTATTACTTTAATTGAGGCTATCTTATTAAGGGAAAAAATTTAAAATAAGATTGATTTGTGACAAATTTTTTCTGCTGTTTTTCTGTGATACACTAAGATAAGAAATTGCATATTTGTTTCTTGTAAAAAGCAGAATTCTTATGAAAAAACTTCAAAATTTCATTTCTGAAAAAAGCAAAGTGTATCCTGTAAAATTGTTATATCTCTAGACATGATTTAGTGAGGACATTTTTACAGACCTTGTGTGCCATGCATATTTTGCTAAGAAATTGACAATGCCTCAACTAATTTGTATTAATAATATATCTTAATTTTTATAATTAACAAAAATTTTCAAAAAATTGGTAATGTCTTATATTTCAAATTAAAACTGGCTTCACCCAAGGGTAGGATATTGGACAATATTTTTGCTTAGTGTTTATATTATAATGGTGGAATATTTGTCTCGTATAAAATAGCTTATTTTAAATGACTATTCTTTTGGAATGAAAATTTCACATTTTGTACTCTAATACTTCCTAAATTTAGAAAATAAATCCATTTTTTTATTGATAAATAATTTTGGGTGGATCGCCAGTAATCTTTTTTTTTTTTTTTTTTTTTGGACTTCCTAATATTATAGTTTGAAGATCGTTAGATATTTGGATGATATTAAGGGATATATACAGTTGATTTTTAAGGAACATTTTAAATCAATAAGTGTCTACTATATTGGAATTTTGTGATACTTAATAGGACCACCAAAATATAATTGTAGGGGATATTTAAAATTGTAATTAGACGTTTTTCCAAAATTACTTAAATTTAAGTTTTAAAATTATTTTTCTTACATAATGTCAAAAATTATTATTTTTTTAACGAATTATTTTTCATAATGTGAAAATGTTGATGAGACATTTTTTTACTAATAATTAACAGTATTCGTATGGAATTCCATACGATGGTTAAAATAATAGAAGATATAGATAAACACATTTTAAAAATTACTTTAAACTCTAAAAATTCTAATATTCTAAAGCCACGTTTGCTCATAATTTGTAAAGGCTTAAGTTTTTGAAGGAATATACAGTAATAAAAATAACACTATTATTTGAAATTCATATGATAAAGGAGGATATAGGGTGACTGATCAATAAGTAAATGAAAAAAGTTTAAAGCTAAGGCATGTTAATCTACAAAAAAATTTATTTTACAAGGAACTTGTTAAACTTTTTTTTAAGAAACTAAACTTGTAATGATCTTTGCTACCATAAATGGTGAATTTTTATTCATTGAATCGAGCATGAAATATTTTTGATTAGATTAATTTTTAATAGGATCTCGTTGATTTTTCATTAGAGATAAAGTTGACTAACATCTTTAATTCCATAACTTTTTATCGATTTTATTCTGCATGCAATTATATTATACGCGCGCGTTTCACTATTTTTTTCATGTCAACACTGTTAGCAAAATCGTATGATTTATGTATTGAGAAGCTTTTAGTAGTGAGTCAGTATGTTAAGATTTTGGAGTGCATAAGTGCGCATATATTAATGCAATAAAAACAATGATGTATATAAGTAGATTCCATTTGAAAATTTCTTTTGAAATGTTGAGAGTGACATTAATCTATAAATTTCAAATATTATAAAATTGTTTATAATGAATGATAATAAATGCCTATAGGATCCTAATCGTAAGAATTTTAAAAACAGTGATTTAAATAATGCCTTTAAGCGGATAGTAAATAAGTAATGATTTAATGACATTTACTATTGGTTTTCATTATTTACGCACTATATAATTTAGTTTGATTCTCATTACATTTTAACTTCGGTATATACTAGTATAAAAAATTAATTTCTGTTTTTAAATAATTCATCTCTCTTTAAATATTTTGTGTAATTTCTTACTGTAAGTAGCTTTCTCTGTTTTCAACAGCAAACAAATGTTTCGAATTTACTGACATACATTTAAAATTACAAATCTTAACTATCTTTTGCATCATTAGTTTTGACTATTTAAATTATAAATTTGATTATAACTATTATATAAATTTTGAAATTAACTATTCATGAATTCTTTGAATACATGATTGCATTTCTGAATTTCATTTTAGAAAACCCAGCCTCAAAAAAATACTTAAATCATTATAATCGTTTTGTTTTTTAAAACTTATTAATATAAAAAATACTGACTTTTTTTAAGAATGAATTGAAAAAAGGTGCTTTGAAGTAATTCTCAACTTTGCCTTCATTTTCCTTTGCTCAAATATAGATGCTTTTCGATTACTGAAAAGCTTAGAGGAACTTTAGCTACTTTTGTTCACATCCAACCATCTAAGATATTCTGTGATGCCTGTTGGAACATTTATAGTACCGAGCACTAGATCCCGAGTTTCTGATTTCCAAGTAAATCTAATGACAGATACATTTCTATATTCAAACTAGATGAACTCGCAGTTTGGAAAAGATGTATAGGGAATGCCGTTGTAGATTCGAACTTTATTTGATGTTAGATTATTTCCTTGCAAACAAAACACAAATTTCCGATCTTTTTTCCCAACACTCTTACTCAAGCGGGAGTAACGTTGTTACTTGCACTTTTTTATGTTTTATGTTCGAACCGTATAGAAGTTTTATGTCTTTGCTGATTCTTCATGCAACTAACATACTTAAACTACACATGCCAGTTCAAATCCGATGTCTGACTTTCTCTTGTTTCATGTCGCAATAAACGAAAAGTTTGAACTTTTCATGCATATTTTTGAAGGTTAATACAAGTTAAGGGATGCTATAAGTCATTATATCTTAGATTTTAATTTGTGATTTTGTAAAAAAAAAAAAAAAAAAAAAAAAAACCCGCATTACACACACATTTTTTAAGTTTATTTTAAATGAAAATGATTTTTTAAGTTTATCTTTCTACTATTTCTATAACCCAAAGTGTTAATGTTAAAAAGCAAGCATTTCTCACTTCAGGTAATTTGATTACTAATAAGGGTGTATACGTTTGTTATTTATACAAAAGATTCAGATTACATTTGCGTTAATATTATAATCTGATGCTTTGGTATTTGAAAATTAAAAATGGAACACTAAAATTTTAAATTTTCAGTATTAAATCTAATATTTACCTTGAATAAAATTCTATATTATGTTAAATGTTATTTTTATTTTTATCCTTTCATTAAAATCCGAAAATATTAATTTTCATATTATATGTCCCTGAAATAAAATGTTGATATTCTACTTAATATTTTTTAAAGTAAAACTATTTTCGCCATGAAAAATATTGATAATTTTCTTGGTCAAAAATCTTGCGACTTGGTAATTTTATAATGTTTAACATTTTTTTGCATCCAAATTATGAATTTTCATTCAAAAATTTTTTAAATTTCGAAAATAATTTTTGCCTAAGTAATTAATTGAAGTAAATCACTTTCCTATCTTTTCTCAGATAATTTTAGAATATATGTTAAATAAAATATGTAGAGGTAATGTTTCTCAAATCAATTCTCTCCAATCGGTATCTTTCCATTGTGGACAGCTTTAAGTTACCGAGTATCGAGATATTCGAACTGCGTGCATTTTATTTCATGAATACATAACTTGCAATTTCTAAAAGCCTGTATCTGGGAAGAAAATATGCATTAATAATTGTGTCGTTTCACAACGAATATGCTTTAGAATTTAATACTTCTCAATAATTATTAGCACACATCTTCGTCTAGTTTTATTTTTATCTCGATTCCCCCTAAGTCCATATTCAGATTCTATTGTTCTTATTTCGTGTACGTTCTAGCATATTCAATGAATAATCATCTACCTTAGAATAGTTCGCAACTATTTCTCTTTGTACTTTAAAATCATAAATGCCCATTTGTTCTGCTTTACATTGATTTACTTCGGCAACGCTTCTGTATATATATATATATATATATATATATATATATATATATATATATATTCTGACGGATCATAAAATTTAATCTGAATAAAGTGTACCCATCGACATCAACCGGTCCTGAAATTATGATTGCCACTCACTTGATATTTATGGCATACGCCTTGCCAGCCAATGCAGAAGGTGAAACAGTTTCTCGCATTTGTTGTGTGGGGCATAATGTTTTAACTTGCTGGCTCAGAAAAGGAATAAACTTCGGAAATGAATTTTCAAATGGAATTACGAGATAAATTTCGTCGGAATCTTTTCTAAGGATATGAGAAAATATTTTTCTCCTTGAAACTTTCTCCTACTAAATTATATGTCAGGGATAGTTGTCAAAGAAAAGCTCGACGAGAAGTAACTGTATTAGCTTAGGTTTAAAATAAACATTAAAATTAGCATTAGATACTGAAGCTGCATATTGAGCATATTTTCTATTCAATTAGGGGAGAACTTTTAAGAAATGAGAGTTATTTCGTATTTTAAAAGTGTATAATATTATAGTGGCTCATAAATTATTTCGTTGCTCTTTTTATTTATAAGAGAAATTCTTTTAAATAATGATACTCTTTAGGACCTAAAATGTTGTCAGACTAAGACTTCTAAATTTATTATTTTGCTACTTCAGATTTTTTAAGTTGTACAAATGATTTTCCCATGGATTTACACATTTCAAATTTTGTATCAATGTTAGTTCGCATTGTTAAATATCTGTTTTGTTTATTTTTGTAATAATCAATAACAGTCTAATTTTTTAAATTTATGATTAATTTTAAATTTTATTAAATTTACGTATAACATGTCATTATATTAAATTTATTTAAAACATGTGATAAATTTAACTCTACTCTGAATTGTTTTTTTGAATTCATTAAAAAGGAATTTTCGAATATTATATTTGCAGATAATTTAAGGAAATTATATTTCTAATAAAGGTGATTATTTATTTAAGCGCCAACAAAAATGGCTGCATAATATTTTCCTGACTTTTACGAATGGCGAATTTCCAGTAATTGAACACGTGAGTAAACTAGAATAAACGAGATTTTTTTTTTTTGCAGTGAGTTTCGAAAATTGTTTTTTAAAGTTCAAATTATTAGAGATTATTTATAACAAGGTAAAATTATTAGAAGTTTTCAAAACTTTTATCAGCACTAATACTACGCTTGTGACGAATGTTAATTTATTGCATAAAGTTATTTAAGAAAATACCTGTTTTATGCTTGGATTTATGATAAAAATGAATCTTTGTGTATTCCTTATCCATTAAAATTCCTTTTGTGGACTTCTACTTGGATTCAGTAACGTTTTTGAATAATATAGAGCCAAGTATTTAAATTAGAAAATTAGCTCCTAAATCCTTAAATGTTTGGAGGTTTCTTAACTTATGTATAATGCAGGATATATAGTTTATAGTTCTCCTTTGAAACATTTGATTATAGTCCACTATGAATGAACAAGCTTCTCCGGGACCAGAAGCTGCAGATGTTCACGTCTTACAACATCCTAAAGCTGCTAGACAATCCGCTACACTATGCCAAAATGATTCACAATTTAGTATTAGAAAAATAATAATAGTTTTCGAAAATTTAAATACAATAGTTGCTTTGTAAAGACCGACTGACTGACCGGTACTTGAACACTAATTTAAAGAGTACAAAAAATTAATCTTAAAACGAGATTTTAGAAAAATACGTATAATTTTTATTAAGTGCGAAAACAGAGTGAAAGTTAAATATAATGAGTCATTTAAGTTTTGCTTTTCCCCTTTACATATTTCCTTGTGAGAATGAGTTAAAGCAAATCATGAGAGTTATTTTTATTAGAAGAATTTAGAAAAGAAAAAACATTGAAGTGAGTTTTGTGAAGAAGTACATTATTTTCAATTTGGAAGGATAAAGTTCATTTGATTTTCAATGCACTAAAAACTACTTTGGTCTTTATTTATAAGCATTTGCTTAAATAAATTGAAATCGTGTAAGACAGAGCATTGTTAAAAACTATATGAATTTATCAGATTTCTTTCTAAATTAGAAGATAAAACCAAAAAAAAAAGATAAAATATTGATAATTAATAATTTGCAATAGTCAATTAGTGTGGTTATAATAAATTAATTTATATTACTGTTTCAGAGCTGGCAAGTTCATTGGATCTAGATCCAGTTAGAAATAAAAAAAAATTAAAGGGAAACTTCAAGAAATTGTAATATTTTTAAAACAAAATGTTTAAACTTTTTTTGACTTATAAAGCTATAGCATATATATATATATATATATATATATATTATATATATATATATATATATATATATATATATATATATAATGTATTGTATACCAATAAGCATTTGGAAACCTATGCAAATGACGATATTAGCGGTCCTGAGGTACGTCATGGCCTACGCCAGTATATATCGTGTTGGAAATAGCATCATCATTAGTCGCATGCAAGATGCCGCTCAGTTTGGAGCTCTCTGATTTCGAGAAATGAATAATTATCAAGAGGCTGATCCTTAAGGGACATATCTAGTGATCTGAAGAACCCAAAATCGTCATTGATTAAGAAGTGAAAGGTGAGCGGTGATTCTCGGAATGTGCTCCAAGTCGGAGGCCAACGGAACTGGGAGATAGAGACCGACGAGTGCTGTCCAGAGAAATTTGGAAGAACCGCACCCAACCGATGGCCCTCATCCGTGAGGAGCTTCAACAGGTATCCGGAAGTATTGTTTCAATGAACACCATCCGTAAGGAAGTACATCTTCTTGGTTTTCATGGTCTTGCTGCTGCCCATTAGCCTTTGATCATAACGTCCAACCACGCTGCTGCGTTAATGTGGTGCAAAGCACATCGAACAAATTGGACCGTAGATCAGTGGAAATGGGTTCTTAGGAGCGACGAATCAAGGTTCACACTTTACTGTATGGGTGGCAACGTCTGGGGCTGCAGTCAGCATGGAGAACTTCTGCCAAAATGCATTGTGTCAACAGTCAAGTTCGACCGAGGTGGAATTATGGTCTAAGGGTGTTTCTCCTGGTATGGACTGGAAACCTTGGTCCCCATTAACGGTAAGCTCAACGTCGGTTCTGTTGCCTACTGCGCCAATTTGGATGACAATGTACTTCCTATATTATGGCAGTTTTACGGTTTGGACCCCTGTTACTTTTAGGATGGCAATGCCAGTTCTCTTGTTTCGAGGTAAACCAAGGTCCAATGGAGTTCATCGAATGGACTTGCCTGCCCGGAGCCCAGACCTGAACTCTATCGAGAACCTCGAGAACAAGTTGGAACGCCGAAATAAGGGTTGCACTACCCGTCCAAGATCGGTGAAGGAACTTGTAAGTCTACTCCAAGCAGAGTGGAAGACAATACCACTAGCTGTAATACAAAGACTTGTGGAAAGTATGCCTCAGAGGGTTCACGCTGTAATTGCCCCTCGTGGAGTTTGATATTGATTTTGATATATTTTGAATAATATATATATATATATATATATATATATATATATATATATATATATAATTAAAGTATAAACACTTTATTTTATTAATGAAAGTTAAAAATAAAAACTCATGAGTGAATATTTTGAACCCTCTGATAAATTTTATATTCTAATATTTTATTTCCAAACTATTTTGTGCAGGTTAACGTTACAGTTTAAAATTTCTAAATGTTTAAATATACTGCGAATGATAAAAAAGTAGTTCTTTAAAATTGAAAAATATTGAATTTTAGAAATGGTAAAAAAAAAATAGTTCAATAAAGTTTAGTTTTTGTCAAATATTTTGAGAATATTTATAATGTAAATTAGATTAGCGTACAGTTACCTTTAAAAATAAATTTGGTTACAAATCATTTTATCACAAAATGGCTAGTATTATAATCTAACTCATAAGAATTTTTTAAGTTTCAAAATAATCTCTAACGAACTTATATCAAATGTCTTATGCGTGCTAAATATTAAATCTAATTTTAACAGCAGTTCATAATCTTATGAAAAATTTACTTAATTTTTTTGTTAATTGTTCAGAAAATATAAAGTAAGTGTTCCATGAAATGTATTAATTCGTGGAGTAATTCTTTAATTATCAGTTTTGAATTGTTTGTCGAACTAGTAACAGAATATTTATATTGAAATTTTCCAAATGTCCCTAAGGTTCTCCACTAATTTATCACGAAGTTATTTCATTTCGAAACTCAGAGTCTTTGACTGCTTTCATTTAATGTCACGCTATACTCAAAACTACTAAGTCAAAGCTTTGTCAGCAAAGTTGACAACGACGCTGACGAAGCATGCGGCATGTTTATTCATTTGGATCTTTAATTACTGCGAGCATTTCTCTAACAAACTGCGAAAACTCGATATATAATGCACAGCTGCTAGCTATTGACAAGATGTCTTATCTAAACTTTCCAGATTGCTTAGAGGTTTTACTTTAAGATTTACTTTATGTTCACGACAGTATCGTGCTGAGTGGCTTGCATGAATTTTTGTTAACTATATTGGTATATATTTTTCCAGGACTTTAGCAAATGCTTAATTAAAACCAATGGGTGGTAACAACATTAGAACTTTGTTGTGAATCACTATATTTATTTTCAAATAATTTAATTTTATCGTTGACAAATACTTATATATAAAAATATTGTGCTGCATAATAATTTTGACTTATTGTTTTTCTACGTATTAAATATAAAATGTGTTTTAATTCATTTTACATATATTAAATACAGCAAAATTTGTGAAGGAAGTTCTTACATTTTCATTTTAAAATTAATTCATAACTATTTATGCTGAAAAATATCCAAATTGGTGACTCTCTTAAATGAAAAGGAATTTAATTTTTCACTGACTTGAAAAATTAAAATGGTTCAAAATGCCAATTAATGAACGTTTTTTATTTATAATGGAAACATATTCTTAAGTAATTTTATTTTCATTTAAAATAAATTAGTAATTCCTTTTCATTGAAAAAAGTAAATTGTGTTTTGCCAAAAAGTTAAAATTTGTTTTGCATTAAAAAAATAGGGCCTTAGCAATGAAAGGTTTACTTGCAGACAAATAAAAGTGTAATGCAGTAGCATTAAATTTTTCCTGAAATGCATATACTGCAAGGATGAAATTTTAATTTAAATTTTGCTTAAACTTATTTCCAAAGAATACGCAAATGAGTATTTTAAGATATTTAAAATCAGACTTAAAAATATTTTTCTTCTTAACAGTTGGCATATATAAAGACCAATTAATAAAATTAATAGGGTTTTTTTACACTAAACGGTTGGTGTTTTTACTATAATATACAGAAATATATAATTTTGTTTTAAAATTTTTAAGTATTTCTCTTCAAAATGTCTTAAAGTTACGTAATATGTCTGTTTTATTATGCTTAATTTTTATATATCTTAATTTATACTATTAGAAATACATGCTAAGAAATATTACCACAATACATAAGAATGTAATAATATTATGTTTAGTGTCAATACGCTATCTGTTGAACTTCATATAACGCTATTTTTGTTATGCAATATATTTAAGAGAAAGCTGTCTAGAATTATGAAAATATAATATTATTTCGTAACAAACGTGTTTGTTAAAAATAAAAGATTATTGGTGCCCACACTAATATCATTACTCAATGAATATAAATGAATTAGAGATGTTGTTTTTATATGAACAAAAGTAATATATTTGGATGAACATTATATAAATATTTCTATATTGAGATTTATTTAAATTTCGAAGTCCTAAACTTATCAAAAAGGAAACAAATTATCTGAAATGTCCCAACAAATCTATTTAATGATACATATTATCTGAGCACAATTACAATCGGTATATTTAAGCAGATATAAATATGAGAAACTTGAAATAAAATACTCCCGAAAAGAGCGATTAAATTTTATATTTTCTCACTTAATTAATGGGAATAATTTTTTCCTAATAACATATAAAGATTTGCCGTAAACGCCATTCAAAGAGTTTAATATGTTGGAAAGTGAAATGTGTCAGGAGCTTCGTTTGTTGATTAAACAGTATAAGCTCATTAAATTTTGTTACTTGACGTAATAACGTTGGATTAAGAGTCATTGAAAATCTTTGGACAAAATTTTAAACATGCTCTTTTCACTAATTAGGATACAAAAGAAAGAATCGATTTTCGTATAAAGGAGTTTCTTATTATTAATAGGACTTTAAGGCTATTCTTTTATTAAATTAATGATTTGCATAAAACAAGTTTTATATTTCAAATAAAGTTTTTTTTTTTTTTTTTTCAAAATTAACAGATGAACTTTCAATTAAATTATTTGTTTCTGATTAAAACAACTCAATATGATCATTCATGAAATAAACTTTGTGTAATATTCTGCGATAATGTAATATCCTGTGATAATATGTATTTTCTTAAAATTCTAACAGTTTGTGAACCGGCAGTTAAAAGAAAATAGCTCTTGTCTTTACTTCAACAGATTATTGGTTCGATTACTACCTCAGTTGTGGATATATTCAATGGTTTAGTACCTATATATATATATATATATATATATATATATATATATATATATATATAT
>JAPDSC010054880.1:420506-469997 GCA_026290005.1 Latrodectus geometricus
AAAAAAAAAAAAAAAAAAAAAAAAAAAAAAAAAAAAAAAAAACTTTTTTATAGACGTTTGCTAATGCAAAATTTAAGAAAAATATTATATTAAGTCTATATGCAATTCTATACAATTTTTTTATACTAACTAGAAACTATTTGAAAAATATCCTTGAGAGGATAAACAATTTTCTTACTACAAATCTCCTTTGGTATTCTAGGTACTCCAAGATTAAACAAATTGCTTTGAAAAACAGATTTAAAATAAAGATAAGTATCTCAGTACACAGAGTACAGTAAAACAAACTTTAATTGCATATTTTACAAATTTTAATTGCATAAAATATATAAATAAAATTAGTTAGTTAATTTTACTTTTCTTGTTAAATATCTCAGTTTATAAATGACTTCTATCAACTTAATTCCTTTATATTTTTAATTTACTTCAAGTAGAGCTGAATAGTTAGCGTTTGTAACTTCTGTTAAATGTTTTGTTGTTCAGATTACGAACTCTGTCCTGCATGTTTATAAGTTTTTGAAAGTATTTTTAGCAGTTGGTATTTGTCGAATTAACTCATGTGAGTAAAAAAATCAATGTTGATAGATAAATCAATCCAAATATAATTTAGAATAATGCATATATTTTAAAAGCAACTATACACAAATTAAGCTGTTGCCACATTAAAATCTGTAAGTACTGAAACAAATTTTATCATGCATTTTTTCTGAGCTTAAAATGAGAAAAATGCTAACATTGATTTATTATTATGAAAGGTCATTAAAAATTGACCATTGCTGCGTGTATCAAATGAATCTTACAAAAAAGAAACTTGCCTAGAATATATGTTTCTTTAGAATGTTGGTCCCAACTAAATTAAGAATTCAGGTAATTTAAGACACATTCTATTAAATTTTGATTTGTAAATGTTTGTACCTAAATACTCAATCTCCCCTATAATACTTAATTGGAAATTCAAAATAGTATAATTTAATAGTTTAGTTAGAAACTATTTTAGTACTTATTTCGAAAAGCAAAAAATTCTGCATTATAAAAAATTTTTAACTCTTTTCATTTATAAAGATAAAATTAAAGTAATTGTATTGGGTAGTAGAAAATTTGCGGAGTTACAAAAAATGTTTGTCAAAGGGGTTTGACAGGAATAAATTTAAATTATTCAGCTTAAATCGTCGTTAAGAATAATTTTAAGCTATTTTATGTCTAGTATTGTGTGGGCTTTCCACATTCTAGAAACTATGCAAATTCATGCAGAAATATTTTCCTGTTTTCGTGAAACTGGAAACCTTTAAACTCATTATTAAGGTATTTCATATCTATATTTCAGCTAGCCAAAACGTTCGAATATTGGAGAAACTCGGAAAAAAATTCCTACGCTCTTCAAGTAACTCGACATTTGTGAAACTTTTCGACAGTTTCCTCTAGAGTCTTCGTTCTTTCTTTATTTTTTGTAGTTTAAGAAGACAGTTGAAAGTTAGGTCGGATACTTTTTGAGCTTAGCTGCTGTCAATAATCTACGAAGGCGAGATGATAATATCCATCGTATCCTGTTTAAAATCTGAAATATTATATTCCTTCTTGGAAAGTCTGGTAAAGTGTTGATTAATATAATGTATACGGCCACATCTATAATCTAGTATGACGTATACTATTTTTGAAGGATGCAGTTTATCAAGTAATTAACCCTTCTTTGCATAATGGTGGAAATTTCCATCATAACCAATAATGCCCAAAAATTATATAAAAGAACAAGTTCACTTTAAGTTGATGGTGTTTGGATACCTTTTTAATGTCCATTGCATAAAAAGAAACATAGCTGCCAATAATAAACATGAATTATATCATATATATTATTTGAACATGAATTATATCAACTTGATTTATTTTACCAATAAAGAAAAAATCATGCAAAGAAGGGTTAAAAACATTTTATTTTTGGGAAATAAAATGCAATAAATCATTACTTATTAAATGACAACTTTATTGAAAGCTAAATGAAAAATTAATTTAGAAAATCAGTGCTTTCCATTTTGATAACTATGTACAGTAATTTAAGCACTTAAAAGCATTCAATAAATTATATTATCATATTTTACTAATTTGTGTACCTAACCTGTGTTTCAATGGCATTACTGTAATTCTTGTCACTGGGAATTGGTTTTGTTATCTTGAGAGTTATATTTAAAGTTCTTTGAAGGCTATTAAATTTTTTCGCGTGAAGAAAAATTTTATTTTTATCTTTAAATTGCAGTATATGAAAGTACATTGATTTCATATTTAAATGAAATTATATATAAACTATGACTAATATATTTTTTAATAAAATTTTACATTTTTTAGCAAAATAGTTTTCTTCACACATTGTGCATCTAATTTTTTCAAAACTAAAGACTACTATATTTATTGTTCCATTGTGACGCCACGAAGAAAAGACAAGTTATTCGAATTTGTGTAGAGATTAACTAACATGATTAAATGATCGAATATCAAAGTGTCGAGTTCCCCAAAACCCTTTATCATATAAAAGGCATTCAGATAACAATCTTTGTTTGTCACAAGATAATTTAGAAATCAAATTAAGTCTTGTGTTTGGATTACTAAACAAGAAATCTGTTTTCATTTATAGCAGATGGAGAGAAATATAATCTTCGAACTGTATGTGAAAAAAATGATTTATCCCCCAGTAGAGATACAAGTGTAGACCAAAATGTTTACGCGCTTATGTTCAATCTTGTGCATCCCGGTGCTTATCAGAAGGATTACAAACTCAGATAACAGCAACAGATAGCCAGCGGCGACCACTTGTCCAGACGGATCACAGGGATTAGAAAGACTTGTGATGATCTTCTGTGTACTTCGAGGGAATTTCGGCGGCGCCATATACGAAGCTTAGTCAATTTAACAGTATCTGCGTAAAATAATATAAAAATGCGTGAATAATATTGGTTACAAGCTATACATCCAGCATAAATTTGCAATTAACCACCATGCTGAAAAGCAAACAAGTCAGTTATGAGACTAATCAGTAAAACTAAACTCTGTTTAGGAAAGTGTTTCGTTTCTTTGTCTAATCCTATGCTTGTAGTATATTGATTTGGATCAACAAACATTTACTGAAGAGTACTATCAAGGCTCTTTTTATTAATGGTGAGAGGCGTCGTTATGCCTCAATAGGGAGATAAGGCACTCCATTTTATCTTTATTCTTAGTGAATAAAATTTCATAGTTACATTAATATATTTGCACAATTTGTTTTAGGCCTACTTTTTCAAAGTATCACTAGAATTTCTACCATAAAAAGGCTTGAGTAAAATTAAGATATCATAAATTTATTAATTATGGTGCCAGAAGTTTAACGAAAATAATTTTTGCAAGGAAAAATATTTGCCTCCAATGAAGTATTAATTTGCAATTTTTACTTTTTTTGGATACCATGCTAAGACTTGCACGTTCATTTATTAATAGTCACGATATCCGAATTCTAAGTTGAAATAAGTGAAAAGTTTTAATTCATGCTTTTAAATCTCTTACACATATATATATTTTTTTTTTAAAAAAAAAAGAAACATCCATCAGTCCTCAGAAATTTGCATTTGAAATTTTTCATTTTTGTTGAATAAACATTGAATATTAGAAAAATCCTTTTCCCTAGGTTATTACTTATGTCTTAAAATGAGTGAAATTTTTATATAACAAAATTTTCAAACATTTTCCTTAAAAAAGCAGTTTTTAACAATACTTAAAATTGTGCTTTGTCAAATTTTTAATAAACAATTCCTATATTTTTAAAATCGTATTCTCTTTATCAAATTTAATTCCTTAATTGGGAGCATAGTAATATTGATACCTCATACCACAAAATAATATATGTAATCCGGAACATCTCATGAATGGACAAGTGACATGACAAATGGGTATATTTACAAGTTAATTTTCAAAATTAAACATGAATTTTAAACTTTCACTGGGCAATATTAATGCAGAGTATTTAAATCTTAACATTTATCGTAACACCCTTCACTTTTCGTCAACCTGATGTAATGTAGTAGAAAGTGATGCATCTCTGGAAACAATTTTGAGGACAGAAAGACAAAAATCACTGTTTAGTCATAATAACAGTAATGAAAGTGTGTCTTAAATATGTTTAGATTTTAATGTTTATGATACAAAGTATGTGCGTAATATTTTTGTCAATATATTATTATTATTATTATAAGTATTCAGGTATTCAGCCACAAAGCTGGTAATGATTTTTTAGGTATCTAAATGTCAAATCTGAAGTTTTTTCAATTTAGAAATATTTACAAGAAATGTGTCTGTCTAATGAAAATTATTAATTCAAAACAAATCATATACAATGCCGCACTTTTTGTTTATAATAAATGAAAAGCTGGCTATGCTTTATATTATGTGTTTCTGAACTAAATTAATCGGAATCAAAATATTTTATTTTTAGAAATCAAAAATTTAAAAGTCTATTTGTGCATTAGATAATTCTGCTTTTATCAAAACGCTACAATACAATATTTGAAATTATTTTTGAGTTACATTAATTAGTTTTTAAAAGATAGTTAAATGTTTATATAAAATCGAATATTCTAGAATAATATTACTGGTACACCACTAAGAGTATCAGCTATATTAATAGTAAAATTTAAGTCTAGATTTTTATTGGTCATTCCCTTGAGATTTGATCTTTTGAGAAATAATTCAAAGTGAGAAATTTGTTTCACTTTTGAATACTTTATCGAAAATCTTAACACAGTTATAACATTTCGAAAATAATTTATGCTGATATATTCTAAACTTTACCAGTTTGTAACACAAACTTTGTATTTCATTATTTCTTTTGACACTCCCAATAACCAGACACTAAGTAATTCACATGCTTTGGTGGTAAAGTATAAAATTATTAATTTGATTACGCTTAAATTAATGATCTTAGTTAATTTATCATCATTAGTGAAGGAATGATTAACCTAAAAACTTTTATTCGACAGTAATTTAAATTATTATTATTTTTTTTTAGATAAATTATAACTATTTCATTCAAGATGTTAAACATTGTGTTTTCAAAACTGATTCTTAGTTTATTAATTTAGAGAATGATTGGCATTTCAATGGTACTTACATATAGTACCAGTCGACCTGGCAGCTTAATGGTAAGTGCTCTGGTTAGTCTTCGGTTCAACAGTCCGTGGATTCGAATCTCGACATGGGCATATGCAGTGGTTCAGATCCACTTTAAACTGTAGGTCTTAGTCTGTATTTATCCCTCGTGTGCAAAAGATGACGATTGAGTGACAAATAAAACGAAACAAATGGTACCATAATTTACGTATAAAGAAAAAACATACAATGCATAGTTAAGTTATTATATATTGCAAATAATCACTTACACAAACATTTTTATCTTTGATGTGTTTATTCTACTTGTTCACGATAAAAAATTCCCATTTTAAGTAATGTGTAATAAAGCAAGTAGAGAGGATCTTAAAATTATATAATATATATATATATAAATATATATATATATATATATATATATATATATATTTGATATAATCTTTAGAAAATAATATATTAATAATAATTAGAGGTGGGTTGCTCTTAGAGAAAACTTAAAGGGCGTATTTACTCGTTTGTCATATGTGATAAATTACTATAACTGAAATGATATTTATAATGCGTAATAAGTATTTATAACAAACATTTTACAGTTTAATTTATTTTCTATGTGTGGTAATTGTAGATGTGTTGAATATAATACTCGCCTAGATACATTGTAGTGCTTAAAATTTTACTCTCGTAACATATATACTGAGCAAATTTTTAACTTTTTAAAATGTTAAATAGTTTTAAAATCAATATAATTTTTGTTTTTATTTTACATATATTTGTAATAAATAATGTAGCATTTTTATATTTTTTATTAGTAACACTATATAGAGATCCGAAAACTATTCTTTAGTTTTAAACATTTAAAAATTTTATTGATTGATTACAAAATAATACTAGAACATAAAAAATTTTAATCGAAATGCTCATATCTTTCAAATGTATGTAAAAAGAAATTAATTTTACGAGGATATTTTTTTTAGGTACATATCCCCCTTTTCGATTCTGAGTCTCATTTAACCTTATTCTTCTAGGAACTTTATTTTTCAAAACCAAAATTAATTTTTTTTTTCTATCTAGAAAGTCTTTGCTCTATTTTGTTTTTTAACTATCATTTTACTCCGAAAATGGCAGTTAAATGCAACAAATATATTTTTCAGTATTGTAGGAAAGAAATGTTGCATGGGAGTGGCTAGATAAGTTTATGGTGGAAGGAAATTCACATTCTTTCCATCATGGCACAATGATATGTCCAATTATAGATTTGTTCTCTTAAGTACACTAAGGTGTTCTTAATTCAAAGTTACTTAGTCTCTTAGTCAGTATTCTTCATTAAAAATTGTCCTTACCGCATCGTATTTCTTTCGCCCACTTTAACGCCGCATTTAAGTAGTAGGGGATGTCCTTGAGAAGGTAATTTATAGTCTCCTTGGACCATCGAGGTCCTCACGTTGATGGTCTTAGGAGATCACTGGCCCTAAGGGTCCTTGTTCTTCATTCCCTATTGCACTTCTTTCTCTGCGACTCTGCTCCCTGTAAGTGGTATGTCATTTGTTACTTGGATTGGAAATTTTGCTCCTTGCCGAGCAAATATACAGAAATGATACTGGTATATGTAATGTCAGGTATCAGAAATAATCATCTATATGGTAGATTCTATTCGACTGCCAAAATATGAATTATAACTATAGTATTTTACTTAGATATTTTTAAAAATAAGAAAATTGTTTTTTTAATAAAAATAATTATTTTTAATTATTTTCTTATAAGAAACATTATAAATCTTTGCATTGAAATCAATTATAGTGTAACTTTTAGTAAGTTACTCGTTAATATGTTTATTTTACGAATTAATTTGTTTACATTTACTTATAAAACAATAAACTATATCTTTGAATATTTTTAATAATCATATTTGTGTTTTGCCAGGCAAATTATAATTTTAATATACATGAAGTATTTCGTTCTTAAAACAAGATTTTCCGACTATTAGTTATGTTAACTTATTATGAGCATTAATTAACAAATTAGATTTTATTTTTTTCCCTTTTCTGATAGAATTCTTATATATTAGGTGGGGGAAAAAGAAATCCATTACATTTACGTGAACTTTATGAAACTTTTTTTGGATTCACTTTGTAAAAAGGTTTAAAACAACTTTCATGTAGATTTTTAGGTCTTGCGCGTTACGACTGCTGACATGCGGTTAGCTTCGATCAATTTTGATATTTTATAGACATTTTCGACGATGCTGTATCCACATGCGAGGTGCATCTCTAACATCAAAAATACCTGAACGGAATCGACGAAACCAAAATTGTACGTAACTGGTTGTTACTGTCTTATATAGGACGATAAACACTTTTCACAAATTTAGCCACCTGGCTATCTTTTTCACCGTTACAAGAGAAAAACGAAAATGTATCGAATTTTCTGTTTGTTGTCTTCCATTTTTATAACCTTGTACTTGTAACTGAATTAATCAAACAAAAAACCGCAAGAGGATATTTTAGTGTCAAATGTCACCTTTCCAACGAACATAAATCTGAAATTGTTTGATAGATACCTCATGAGATATCGATCACTACAGACGTCTACCGAAAAAATAATGGATTACTTTTTCCCCAAACTAATATTTATGAGCATAAGATCAAATTTTGCTAACCTATCGCTGAGTGGTTAGTGTTCCTGACTCCTAGACTATTTGTCGTGGGTTCGAATCCCGTTTTGGGCATAGATGTTTTCTTTCTCTCCCTGTGTTTCTTTGTCCTTTCTTCAAAGATGATGGATGAATGTGACTCACCCTATAAACGGGTTTTGTAGTGGCATGACATGGGTAATGCTACTAGTCTCCATGATTTGGTTCACAGGTGCCCACTACCGGGTAACGCTAAATGACTAGCAGTTTCAGGTTTTATTATGGCGAAGGGTTAGTCACCCCGTATCGGTCTTTGAAAAAAAAAAGTATTAAATTTTATGAATCAAAATTAAACATACGTTTACTGTATTTAGCATTTTATATTTGACATCTAAATTTGTTATCTTTTATAAATGAATGTTGGCAATAATTCCGAATTTATATTAATCTGTAGGTTACGGTTAAATTAATCTTCGTTTACAGAGGTAATATTTGGATGAAACCTCACCCATCGAATTGTTTTATAAGCTATATTTCGAATTACTTTAATTTTTTTTAAGCTGATTAGATTTGTTTCTTTATTTTACAAATCTCATTTAAAAGTTTCTGCCACAAAATGAATAATTTTTTAGTGGATCTTACTAATTATAAATATATCATTTCTTGCTGCCTAAGAGGTACACAAATTGATTATTTTATAAGCAACTCAGGCTTGAAAAATATACTTCTTAACGTAAAAAAAAGTATGTTTTGTGTGTGTTGCATATTAATTCAACAAATAAAATATATTACATCAAATTTTTATAAACAATTCAAGTAAATTTCTAATTTTTTAAACTAAGTTATTGTGGTATTTTATATGTAGGTATATAACATCTAACTTTATAAAAAAAAAAGTATTGCCACATTGTAGTACCCCCTTTTAGAAATTTCTGTTCAGCATTAATGAATTAATTAAAATAAATAATTATGGAAAATGAAAAACTGTTTTTCTTTCTTACATAGTCAATCAATTTAATTGGCGGTTGATAAATATGGAGTGTGTCTTTTATTATTAGAGTAAATGAATTATACAATTTTAAGGAAAAGTAACGAACATTTACTCTGCGGAATATATTTATAAGATGACCAAATTTCATGGCATCAAAAGGTAAGTTAAGCATGCTTCCTTAAAATTGTTTTATCCATTAATATCTGGATGCATTAATATTTTTTTTAGATGGAATGCAAGGTATTCAAAAATGCTGTCTAATCTTACTGCTTTTGCCCCTTTTTTCTCACCGAAGTATGTTTGCTTAAGTCTTGGGGGGTGGGGAGTAATTGCTTCTTTGGGAATCTGTGCATAACCCTTCCACTTGTTTTAATGATGTTTGCTTTAGTACTTGGAATCCTTTAAGATTTAACTTTGGTATTGATTTTCACGAAAGGTGATGCATAAGGACTAGTTAAAGAAACTATTGGGTATGATACTTTTTTTTAATGCTTTACTCCGACTTTGGGACATATTAATTACTTCTTTTTTATTTTAACAGCAAGTTTTAATTTTCTACTACTTATGAGTGTTTTATTTTGAAAAATTTTCGTTTTGGAAGGAAAAAGTAAGTATCTCTTTCTTCAAAAATTCTTTTTAGAAAATGGATAGATTTAAAGCTGATTTATTTTGTATGGAGATCTATTTCTGTGTAAATTAATTAATTTATTTATTCTTCACATTACAGTTTGTAGGAGGATCATTCCAGAATAGCTCGTGTTTTCTGATTGGAGGAAAATATCTTAAGATATTGTTATTTTTAAACAAGGCTATAAGACCTCTTTGAAGATTTAAGTAAACCAGTAAAAAAGGTGAGCATATTATTTTCTGATGATTTTTTTTAAAAAATCAAATCACTAAATCTTCTTACATAGATGGTAATCTATTTAAAATCTTGCTATACTCATTTTAAGGCTTTATTTCAAAGTTATTTATCTATGAAATAAGTTAAAATTACAACTTACTTATATACGACTTAAACGTAAAGAAAGGATATTTTTTCACAATCGCAGATTTTGTAAAACTAAATCTTAAATTCCTAAAACTAATTTGGCAATAAATGAAAATTGAGTCTCTTGTTCAACTTAGAATTCTGTTTACTATTTTTAATCTAAGCGCTTTCAATTCATTTATGTAATTTGCTTTTTTGATTATTTAACGTATAAAAACAATGCGTATTTTAATCCTCTAATTTAGAAAGTCTTAGTTACTTTGCTTCAATGATTTATAATTTTAAATGAAAGTAAGCTGTGAATCTAAATTTTTGTTGGAAATGCAATGAATTTTTTGGACATTTTCATTGAAGAATGAAGGAAAGATCATCAAAGGTAAGGAAAAGAATGTTGCATAATTTCGTCTTGCTTAGCAGGTAAGGCAATTTTAATATTTGTCTAAAATAGTTATATTAGTAATTTATCACATGCATTAAAATATTTACGTTTATTTCTCTTTAATTAGAAATTTATGACTCGTGATAAAAAAATAGCCTACTTTATTTGTAATAATAATCAAATTTAAGGACATAATTAATTTGAATTAAAAGTTCAATAAATCTATATTAGGCTTTGTAGTCCATTTTCAATTTTTACAATGATATGCTTTTTTTTCTAGTATTATATAAAAGATTACACTGAATATTATATTAGGAGGTGGTTAAATCTCGATACTTACTTTGAGGCACATATATTACAATCTTACTTGAAATGCTGTAGAGAGTTTTAAGAATTTTATATACGTTTTTAAAGTTTCAACATTTAGAAATTGATTCTGAAAGAAAATGTTTATTTCTGTTAAGGGCAGAGACAATGATTTTAAAGAAAATAAAATATTTAGAAATATCTTTTGCTATACTCAATTTGTCGAAGTAAATCAAGTAAAATAAAAACTTGAACACTTATTTAAAGGTTTTTAATCTTATACATCTCCCTATTAAGGCATAAACTTTACTGATTTATTTTAAAAAAAAAGACGTAATTAGTCTTACAGTCGAAATATGCAGAGAACTGATAAACTATATTAGTACTATTTTATTTACTATTGAGATGTTTTGCGAATACTTATATTTGCTATACTGATCTTGGAATTTAAAAGCAGAATTTAGGCATCATATTATTCTTATATAAAATGTCTCTAATTACCTATTCTGTAATCATTAATAATAACTAATATGACCATATATTTGTATACATGCAGTAATAAAAAAAACCTACATTAGTTTGTTTTGAATTTGTCAAAAATATATTCTAAGCACATACGTTTAATGTCTATCTTGATGTGAAATACTCATGAATATTTCAGTGTAACAAAGTTCATGAAGATATTATATATAGACTTAATTCTATAATTCCACTTCAGTTTTAGTTAAAAATTATCAGGGATTATCATTGCATGCCAAGATAACAAACGTGTCGTAGTTCAATAAGTTGCATTTTATGGAAATTTTTATCTTGCAATTATTTCTAGATTTAAAGAAATTTATACTTTAAATTGTACAGATAAGAATTTTCTTCTATTTACTAATTTTAGTCAAGATGTAATAGGATATTTCGTGTTAATAAAATTAGGGAAGACATATTTCCTACAAAGTAAACAATGACTACTAACTAAAACTTCTCAAATCTTTTTAATGATATCATTTAAATAATGATTTTTTTATCACTTTGTACAACTGAATTATGCATTTTATTATCATGTCTCTGATTCCATAAACACTGAAAAATTTCCTTAACTACTGTTTATTTGCAAAATCTGAGTGCATCTTTTATTACATTCAATCTTAGGCGAATGTAACTCAAGATGTATGGATTTTACTGCTTTGATGTCTTACCAATGATTTTATAACCATATAAAATTTTACTGAACCTAAAGTATTGAGCAGTTTGTCCGTAAGCTCCACAAATCAAAAATTTTACTGCTTTGATATTTTTGAAATTATTTTTTAACGTATGCTGTTATAATATGTACACTCGGTATTGAATAAATAATGAATAAATGTATTCAGCTTTTCTCTTATAAAATGCATAATGTCAAATGCTTACTAAGCAAGTATTAGATGTGAAAAAAAAATAGAAAAAACATTTCAATTATTATTTACTTATAGATTATAATACTCTTAGATGCTGATTTTCGAAATGGATTTTTTTTCTTTATATTTAAGAGAGAGAAAAGAAATCTCTCAGTTTCAAGTTTAATATTCCTGGGAACTGTGAAGAATATCTTTTTTCCTCCCACTTCATATGTAATCTAAGTAAATTTTTCTTTTCAAAGTTTTGATGCCGTGAATGTTCAGGTCCTACATTTAGAATGTTTTTACAGCAATTTTTCTTATGGTAGACTTTCCTTCCTTCCAGGCATAGTTTTTCATACGCTCTTCCCCATGTTGCCGAAAGCGTTTAATGTTTAGAATACTTTTTTGCTCAGTACAAACTGGTTAGGAGAAAAAAGGAAAATAAATAGCTTCAACGTCATATTTTCTGGAGAAATATCTTCAAACAGGAAACCCAAGACCGTAATTCGTACTTCGAGTGGGTATCTTAGGGAGTTTCCAGATAAGAAGTGTCCTGTTTACAGTTTTCGAAATAAACAATTATTTACCCTTGGCGCCAAAATAATTTATTCTGATCATAGCAATTTCTTGTGTGTTTTTATTTTTCAACATTTTAATGTAGGTATAAATACAAAATTCTATTTTCTTAGAGAAATTATCAATACTGATTCCTTTTCTTCAGAAAAAAGAAAAAGAATTCTAAATATTTATACGCAATTTATTTTTACACCACAAGCTGAAAGAAAATAAAAACTATGAAATGAAAAATGTTATTAAAGTACATATGTATTAAGTACTATGGAAAGAAAAGTAGAGTGAAAAGTTTGTGTCTACTTTTAATGACTACAAAAAAAAGAAGATAATTATTTTTTTTTTAAAGTAAAATCTGCAAATATTTTGTGTAGGTCAAGAGGATAATACCAAAACATTTCCAATAAATATTACTAATGTTCATTTAGATGGAATGCGAAAAGTAAATTTTTTAGTTTAATTAATCTTTTAAAATAAAAGGAAAAGAAAAACAAGCAAAATTCTTGTTTGATTTTACAAAACGTTTAATATACAGACAATTCATGAACACATAACTCAATTTACTTCCTATCACACAAGGGTGTGTTAAAAATATATCACCTTAATTCTGAATGAGGGAATAGAAAATGTATTGAAACATGCTTTTTGAAATCACAAAAAACTAACTCGTTAAAAGTTTAAGGTATAGTAAAATATATTTTGAGAGATAGGTGAGTTTAAATAGAATATTGGAAGTTTTGATTTTTTTTCAATAAGTTTCTTCAAAGTTATAAAAGTAAGCAAAATATGAATATTTAAATCAAAGTTATAAAAATTAGCAAAATATGAATATTTAGATGAAAAATATAATACTTCAATTTTTAAATTTCTAAATAAATGAATAAATATTTTTTTCAGTTACTTTAAACAAAATGTTTTTTTTTAATAAAATTAATTTAATTTTCCATTTAAATGCAAACTTAATACAATTCGATTCAATCGAGTATTTTTTAAATTATTTATTTGGAAACTGTATTTTAACATCAATAATCAATTTTGAACATCATAAATCTATACACACATACTCGAATACCGAGTGAAACATACTAAAAGCTTTGAGCATTTATCTCAAATTTTCTTTCTTGAAATTTCGGGAAATAATTCAGAAAATGGCTTCTTTTAAAAATTTTACCGGAGTCATTATCTCTCTTGAAGATGTTTGTTCTTCATTAAGCAAATTTCATTACTTTTCTAAAGTTTTCGGCATCTTGTAGTGCTTTGTTATCTGTGTCCCTAGAATGCAGTTAAATTCAAGCGTGCAATTAACCAGAAATGATAAGCTTTAAATATTGTTTTTTTCGCAATTTTGTTTTTTTTTTTCTTGCCAATATTTCCATGAAAATTTGGCAAGTTTTAATTAGTACTTTAAGCTTATCTCGGTAAATAATTAATAAAGTTCGACAATATTCTAACTTTTGAAATATCGTTGAAGAAGGTTTCCCAACTTTTAAACTTCCATAACAATCTGTGGAAAGAGTGTAATGAATTATTTTACTTAAGTTGCCGAAATTGATGGATTTTTCCTATTTTGGTATGCAAAGTATAGATGGAAAGATAAAAGGGTCAGCTTTATAGCATCTTGTGACCTTGATGAAACAGTAGGGAGGAAGGTTCGGCTTATTCCACAGAAAAAGCGTTTTACATGTACTCAATCTTTTTTGCCAAAATAATAGCCGGCGGTTGAAAAGACAGCACGTGGAGCACTTGAATAGCTCTTAGCTTTACTTTCTGAATTGCTACCTGGGCGATATAATAGTTAGGTTGTTTGTAAAGGAAGGGCATTTCAAGGAATCCTCACGTAGAGGGGAAGTGAAAGTATTTCACCGGATCATTCCTTCCATATACCGGTTCGTTTCCTTTGAACTGGTAGCTCAGTTACAAGGAATATTTGGTATTTTTGGCACAAATATAAAGAATACGCTTCAAAAGTTTGAAACATTTTTTTAATATGAAAGAAAAGTTTTTATTGGATATCTTTATTAACACTTCTGTTGCTTAATTTTCCATGGTTTTTATTTTAAACTATTCACTAATATAGTGTATTTATCAAAGTAATTATTTATTCATGGCAATTTTTTAATTGTCCAGTCTACAGTATTTCCTTTAAGAAAAGAAAAAAAAATATCAAAAATATTTTTTCGAATTATAGAGCATAATATTCTTTAATTTTGCTTTAGATAATCTTTGTATTCTATTAAAATTATAATTAAACACCAGCTACATTAAAAACAAATATGGTTCGTACATCTTAAGCTTTATAAAATAATAGGTTGCTCTAAATTATACAATGCATTTTTCAAAACAAAGAAAACGATTTTTAATGTCTTTAGGGAAAAAGAAATATTTATGTATCAGCCACAAATTTTAATAGTTTTAAAGATTTTTCTCTTTTTTTACAATCACTATTTACAGTGATTTAGCATGAAAATTGATCAATGGAACAATTATTAGATATCCGTTTATAATTATTGAAAAAGTAATTTAAGAAATTTTGTGCTCCTTCTGAAATCTTATTATCTCTGAAGAAAAGGGAAGTAAATAAACGTAGAACTAGATGCTCTCTAATTATATTTACTTATTTTTGGTCGAAATTAAAATACTTAGTTGGCAGTTACTCTAGATTTTTAATTTTTAAAAATGTAATATGATTTTAAACACATATTTGAATGTATTTTTAAATATATTTCCTTATGAAATGCATTAAAAATTAATTTATACTTTCACAAAATTTTTTAAATACTTCACACCCAATTAATTAGCAGATCTTATATTTTTCCTGCTTTTCACTAATTTTAATAACTTAATAAACAATGGTCTTGTATTTATCTCTTGAAAATGCTTTTAAACAAATATTCTAAGTATCAATAAATATAGAAAAATGAATTTTTTATTACATAATTTTGCATTCATATTTTAAAAATAATGTGATAGTAACAAAGAAAATTTAGTATCCATGTTATTTTAATGATAATGAAATCAGTCATATTTTTAATATAAGTAGAAAATAAATACAGTTTAAATAAAATATGTCATGTGTGTCTTTCATACAAAAAATTAGGAATTTAAAATTATTGTAATATCATGTCATGGGTACATTTTTCAAGACTATTGTAATATTAATATTACTTATTTAAATAATCCTAAATCGGTAAACAGCTAAACAGTATTTATTTATTTTTTCTTATGTAACATTTTTCATTATATATTAGCTACCTCATGCATAGTTAATAAGCTGTACATTTCGGTCTTCTATATTGATTGCAAAATGCTTAAACAAAGCAACAAATCCATTTCAAAAACAACTATTATCTTTCTTAATTATTTATTTCAATAGAATTATATATAATTATGGCTAATAGATCTTAAATGAGCTAATAGATTACGTTTGCTAAGTTTACAATTGAAATTTATAGAAATCTGTTGAATAAAATAAATATCCGCAGAGGAAATGGAATAAAAAAAAAATCTATACACCCATTTTTTTTTTTTTTTTTTTTTTTTTTTTTTTTTGGGAACTATCTTGTATGCCTGTTACTGAACAAATCCAAATGCCTCGGATTGCGGAAAGAAATAAAGCAAAGGATGTTTCTTCTAAGATATGTTGGCTTGAAAATCTGGAAGGAATCCCGTTTATTCGATGATTTTACTTTTAGAATAAAATTGTAACGGAAGGATAACAACCTGGGAAGGTCACGCTTCAAGTACTCTCCGGCTGATCAAAGTGTGTTGCACTTTTATTGAATTTCCATCTCCATACATTCATTTTTAGGAGTTTAAATAAATTCAATTTGCTATCCTGAGACGAATGAATTCAACTATTTGATATGGGTCACAACTCCATGCAAATCAGTTTTTGAGTGGACTTATAAATAAGAAATTTGTAATTTCAGAGAAATTTTTAAAATTTAATTAGAAATTTATTTCAGGTATTTCTATGACTTGCATTCGATTTAGAGAAAAGTATAAATAATTTAAGAAGGAAAAGAGAAACTTTATCTTGTAACATGAAATAATTTCAAAATACATTTTAGGAGAATGAACAAACTTATAAATATTTTGTTAGAAAAATCAACTTTGTGTGATTAAGCGTTTTGAAATTTCCTTTAGAGAACTGTTTATAACAACAAGTGTTCTTATATAACTATTTCAATTTACAAATTATAGACATAAATTTTGCTCATAACAGATCAGCTTACTATTATTTGAAGAAAAAAGTGCATCCGAGAATAACTGGAATTGTAATTTCTAAATTCTCATTTTGCAGTAAAAGTTAAAGCTTAAGTTGCAAAATAAGCGTAAATTGGATCTAAAATTTATTATAAGAACTGTTTAAATTTGAAATAAATGTGTATTATAAAAATTTTGGTGTAGGAATTTTTTGACTGCATACATATATACACATCTTAAGTTTGATATAATAAAAAGTAAACGAGCCAAGTTAGTAATGAAATACTCTAATATTCAGCTTAACAATTCATGGATTTGACTCTAAGGAATTTACTGCTGCTGAGATGATTTTCTGAAAAATTAATTTTCATGACTCCAAAAGATTTTGTTAATATTTTAATGCAAGACTAATGATTCTAAAATACATAATGGCGATTTAACAACAAATCATAAAATAAGAACTGACAAAACTTATGTTTCTCCCTCAGTATTGCTGAGCAAATCTGACATCGCATTCCAGCTTCAAAAAATCTGAGAAAGTAAATTAGTAAGTCTACTATTTATATAGATTGGGTGACGTCATCGTAACGACGTCGCAAGAATGCTGTTACCACATCTCTCAAATAGGACATAACAGCTCTTGTGTAGAATCCATATTAAACTAAGTTCTAATCCTATCTATCATGAATAAAAAAAAAATTACCATAGAGTGACATAAACCTAACTTCAATAGGATAATATTCTGTTCTCAACAAAGATTTCTCATGATTGTCTGAGGAAAATTGAGATAATTTTGTGATTAACATCTCTACCAAGTTGTAAACTTAATCGAGTATTTAAATGACTTTCTGAGACAATAAATTAGTCATTATGCATGTTTAGTTAATTTAAGGATTCTTTTTGTAATCAGAAATACATCTGGATTTTACTGAATTATGTTATCATAGCAGCACAAATTGTATTCTTTATTTTATTAGAACACAGACATAAGTTGCTTGAAACACTTTATTAGTGAATTTATCAACAATATAATTAGTAATTATTATAATTTTTTATGCTAAAAACACATACAGGAATTTTCTTCTAATTTTCCTTGCTGTTGGCAATCTTATTTCTAAGCAATGTAAAAGCGCATTAATTTCTGAAAATGAATTAAATTTTAATGTATAAGAATTCTTTTAAAATAATTAAAAATATTTCTTAGATGTAAAATAAATTAGCAGATGAAATATATTTATTAAATCGTATTTTTCTCATTGTATGTAAATTAAAAATTTTGTTAGATCATTATGAGTATATAAAACGTGCAAAGTTTCTAGCTAAATACAATAATTTACCGGAAATAAAATTTACTCACTTTAATCTGCAGATTTGGATATCAAATATTTTTTAATTAAAACATGGATATGCTTTATTCATTGAGCATTAAGTAGTTTCAATGATAGGAACTTCCATTTATTGAAAATTTGCGTCAATAAAGTAAAATTATTTTGATTCTATTACTTTAAAAGTTATTTCAATTGAGTTTGAAAATTTATGTTCATTATTTTGAAAAATTGATCCCGTAAATTAGATAAGCTAGTCAAATCTAATCAGATATTGTCGGAAAATAACGAGTTTATACCTAAAATATCCGCAATAAATATAAAGTTTTCAGTTTTATTACTGAATAGCAAAACAGCCAGAGGTTGTTTAATGCACATTATTGTGTTGGGAAACAGAATAATCCTGCGATTTTGCTGATGAAAGGATTTAATCCATTCATTATTTGTTAGACAACAAAAAATTTTAAGACAAAAGGTGATTATAGTTTAGCATACTTAATGTTAATGATTATCACCATGGCAACTGTTTCTTAAGAAAATTTTTTTTGTTTGGTTTCATACATCCTTTAATTTTCAAATTAAATTTTGATCACGAAGAGAAAGCTTGTGTTTATATTTTAAAAAGAAATTAAGACATTGTGGTTTTTAAATTAATTGCGAATTACAATTAAATCCTTAAACGCGACGTAAAAGTCTCAATAGAGATATTTTATGCAACTAAAGTTTAGCTAAGAGAATTTATTTATGATTTTCTTGGTTGTATATATATTACTATATGATATGGTGTAGCATGATAAGGGGATAACTGAATTTCAATATTTATATTTAAATCATTCCTACATTTACAGCACTATCTGGTAGCGCAGTTTTAAATATATTAGTTTGGGGAAAAAGAAATCCATTATTTTTACGTGAACTTTTTGTAACTTCTTTCAGATTCGCTTTGTAAAAAGGTTTAAAACAGTTTTCATGTAGATTTTTAGGTCTTGCGCGTTACGACTGCTGACATGCGGTTAACTTCGATCATTTTTGATATTTTATAGACATTTTCGACGATGCTGTATCCACATGCGAGGTGCATCTCTAACATCAAAAATACCCGAACGGAATCGACGAAACCAAAATTGTGCGTAACTGGTTGTTACAGTCTTATATAGGACGATAAACACCTTTCACAATATTAGCCATCTGGTTAGCATTTTCGCCATTATAAAAGAAAAACTAAAATGTATCGAACTTTCTGTTTGTTGTCTTCTATTTTTAAAACCTTGTACTCATAACTGAATTAATCAAACAAAAAACCGCAAGAGAATATTTTAGTGTCAAATGTTACCTTTCCAATGATCATAACTTTGAAATTGTTTGATAGATACCTCACGAGATATTGATCACTACAGACGTCTACCGAAAAAATAATGGATAACGTTTTCCCCAAACTAACATTATTTTTTAAAACCACTTAAAATTCATAAACGATATCTTTTAACCTGCTATTTTAAGTATTTGGTTAGTTCATTCATTCATTTATTCAAGAGATTCTTAAATAAATCTTACAATACAGTGTAAAATGTTAGTTGAATTTAAAAGCTAAGGATATTCAAGAAATGTAAATGCAACTCATTCATAGAACATTTAAAAGTAGTTTGAAATAATTAATAAAAATAATTTCTAGTAAATGTTACAACGAATATTCACAAGTAATTGAAGACAGAAAGCGAGATGTCACTTTCTACAGACTCGTGGTAATTTCCTCGATAAGAAATATATCCACGTATAAAGGCTTTGTGAAATATTACATCAAGGAGAAGGATTTCTTTGTATTTCTTTTTATGCATTTCCTTTCGAAAACAATGCAGTGATTACTTAGCATATTATGAAAGCAAAAATAGATAATGGAAAGAATACGAAAACACAACACAGACACAGCATCTAGTTAGCTAGAAATTACTTCCTTTCTTTGCTGCAATGTGCGCGATATCGTTAATAAGTTCACTCTTGCGTTACGGTGTAGCAGTGAGAAGCGACGCGATTACCAATTATCGGGCCAACTTTTTATCCCGAGTGCGACGTGTCAATTATTGCTTTAGAGCAACACTTATTGCTTCATCGACATCGCCAGGACCGGAATGCGTATTAGCCTCTTCCTGTGTAATATTACATTATTAATTTTTCATTCCTTTGCGTTCACAATGAAACATAATCGAATTACCTTGTTCATATTTTGCTTTGCCTGCTTTCATTTGCATATCGTTACTTGCTCTTAATATTTTATAAGTAATCTGTGGTACGCAGCGTATTTTTTTAACTCCTTTTCTGCTCCTTAATTATAGTGCATATTTAGGATTTTTTTTTTTTTTTTTAAAGAGAACGAAGAAAAACAATTTCCATTCTTTAGATACTCGAATAGAAAAAAAATAAATAAATTAAAAAAAAAAATCTGTTGATCGTAGAGTTATGATCGCGAATAATTTGATGTGCATGATTGTTTTTATTTTAATTCCCCGGGAAATTATTTGCGTAGTGGTAATACTTTGTGAATATGAATTTCATATGCATTATATTAGCTCAGCGTTTTTTTTTCTTTCCTTTTTTAACATGACTAACTCGCCAATCATTTAAGATTGTTTTGCATTTTTATAAAAGATAATTTCATATTGTAGTTTTGAGGTTGTAAAATTTCTAAATATTTTATTGGCGCACATTGTGTTTATGTATTTAATATCTAAATATAGTGTATCTAAGTTTATATATATCTTATTCAATGAATTTTTATGTATTCTTTTTTATGCTAGCTGTTTGATATTATATGAAGGGGATTTAAATATAATAATCAAAAAATGTTATGGGGAATTAATGTTACTAATTGAAAAATTATAATATCCGTATGACTAACTGTATCTGCAATGTTTTTACGATGGTTTTACCATTATTTTGAGTTTATTATTTATTTTTTTTTTTGACATGTAAGTATTTTATTTTCGCAAAAATCTCCTTTTTTTACATTATAAGCAAAAAACAATTTAAAATTTTCTTCTTTAGTTATTAGAATATATTCAAAGATTCAATGTTTGGTAATACTTACTTCGGTACTCGTATGCTTCAACCATTTTATTGGTACACAAATATGCTTCAGAGAGCACTGAGTACTATTATTGACAGATTATTATCGTTTAGTGACTAAAATTTTTAATGTCTTTCAACGTATGGATGACACACATTATATTCCCTATTTGATTCTATTGGGTGTGAATTGAGTTTGATTAACTTGTGCATTAAATGCATGTATAAAATATGGTCTTTAATTTATTAGTTCTTATGATTACTCCTAAAATGACAACAGACATTTGTTTAAGACTCACGCCATTCTAGTTTTCGGCTGAATTTTTAGGTACAAAATAATTGTTAAGTGACAAATCGGCTTAGTGTAATGGAATATATAATTTTTCAAATGTTTAAAATTAAAGATTTCTGAAATAATTGATAAGAAAAATTATTGTTGCTGATGAAAATAATTGCCCTACTAAAATTTATACTCATTTTACTTTTTCAATCACAAAGATATTAAGCAAGATTAATTTCATGAACAATTTAATACTCAATTTGAAAATTAACATTTCCTTCCATCACAAACTTAGTATCAACCACATGCCTCTATATTTTTGAAATTGGCATACTGCCTTTAATGTTAAGATGCGTGCCTCATCTTCAGTTTTCATTTTGCTTTTCCTATAAATTTCATAAACCTTTCGAATGGGATATTTTTTTAATGATTATGTATTCCATATTTTTGAAAACCATTAAATTTATCAAATTAAATTTTCTTTTTTTTAATGAAATTTATTCTTTCCTGCTCTGAAACGAATACTTTTACAGACACTGAATTGAAACAAGTAATGAATTACAAGAGCTCTTTCATAACGGCGAAAAGACGTGCTAGAAATGCAGTTATTAACTCCCATATTTTCCAATGGGGCGTAAACCCAGGAAGAGTTTCAAGCGCAAGCTTCGCTATGCTTTGATGTAATTAGTGTGGTTCGCGTCGTAATTTTGCAAGCCGTATTTTCGTTAGTACGATCAGATTAATATTCCTTGCACAGAATTTCAAGTCATTAGTTTATAAAGGGATGAAGTTTTTCTACTGAAAATATATTTGCTACTGAAAGTTTGCGGTTGTAACTTACCTTTGCTACACAGTCACCTAACATGTGTTTTAAGAGGGGGACGCTCTGAACTTCCGGTATTAAGCTAATATTTCTCAAATGTGCCTCAGCAAGGGACAATTATAAACGTAAAATTCAGCTGAAATATTTAAAGAATATTTTTAATAAAGTATCAATATATATTATTTGTTTTATCTTTCATGCGTCTGGATACATATTTTTAAATTATGTACAAAAATTTTAAATTTTACTTTTAAAACTAGTTTTAAATAAACCAGCTAAATGAAATATGACTATATTTATTACTATTTATATTTGTATTGCTTTCTATCAAATTCTATTTAAAAAAAATGTGTTATGGAAATATTTTGCTTTAAAGTCACTTAACTCGCAGTTATTAATTTAGCAGTTGATAATTTTAGAACTTAAAAGGAAATTTTTCAAATTTTCAGTTAAGGTTCAAAAGAATATTTTCAAAAACAGATCCTTGCTTTTTTGTGTTTTTTTTTTCTTTTGTTTTTATTTCTTGCTTTTTTAGGTTTCTTGTTTTTATTTTATTTATTTTTAGAAATGTTATCGTTAAATATTTTTAATAAAAGAAGGAACTGAAGTCTTATTTTAAAATTTTTACATCAACTAGATATTATTTATGGATACTTTTTCTAGTGAATTATTATTCTTAGGGGATTTTTTAAAATTAATATTGAGGTTGAAAACTTTATTTATATAAGCAAGAATAGCTGATTAGCAGAAATTAACGTTCTTAAATATGATACAATTCAAAAATATTTCTTTCTAGTTTTGTATTAAAACTTCTCTGTGGAATTTTCAAATTTGAGTAAGCTCTAACGAACGTTTACAAAAATACAATAAAAAAAAGGCCATTTGTATTTTTGATTTATTTTTATAAATATTTAATTCTACGTTTAATTTACAGTTAATCAATAGCTGATGCTTTTCTGTTCCTGTCCGCATTGGCTGAATATAAGCATAGTTTAGTCTATAAGCAATTTGAAATTAGCATAGAAATTAGTAGGAACCTATGGAATGCTTATTTCACGGCTCAAAGCTCACAAAATTTATCTAAGTTCTGTGCTTTCACGCCAACTTGTCGAGTTTAAATCGCTCTAGATTTAGAGGTCTTTAATCGAAAATAAATATTTTACAAACATGTTTCGTTCCTTTTATATTCTTTAGATTTATATTAGCCTAAAATATGAAAATATTGTAACATAGTGATATTTAGTTAAATATAATGAATAAACTTGGTTCCCATTGTAAAATGAGTTTATTTACCTATTATAATATTTTCGAAGTTTTATTTGATTTTCAACATGCACAGTAGAAATCTGATACAATAGGATATCCTAAATCTAGAAGAATATCACTTGTCATTTAATTCATGTGTTAAACTCTAGACTATTTAAAAATGAAAAAGTAAACAAAATTTATAAATTTAAATATTTTGTAGTTATTTCTATATTTCTTAAATATTTTTATTTCTATATTTGCGACACTGTAGGAAACGAACCTTACTAGATTAAATTCAATGTCATCATACTAGAGTAACATCTGGTATTCATTGGATACACTTTTCTGTCAGCTTTTCTTTGCACTGCTAATGATGGGAATACAGTTGCCATTACATTTTTGGCGTGCTAAGATTATGCTTGAATCCTACATTTTTCTATCCTTATGCTGTGTCACCTATGAAGGAAGAATGAGAAATTCAGATAATTTTAAAATACCATATTTAAAATATTAATACATTGTTCAAAACAATTAAAGGATATTGTAAGTTTTATATAAAATAAATATATAAGCGAAATGTTTTTTGCCAAAAATGGGAGAAGAGAATCACAAATGCAAATTTTTTTCTGATTTTCAAACTGTGGAGTATGCTAATTTTGAGTTCGACGTCAAAAATGTCGCTTAAGCGGCAGTAAATGAAAGTTGACTTTCAAATGAATGAAAGACAAGGATGATCGGCATTCAGTGACTGTTTTGTTTCGATTAGTACGATGTCCCAGCGAAGTCATTTAACTGATTCAGCAGCTTGAAGAGTTGTTGGTAGGTTAGAAGGAGGCCAAACTCAAGCCGAAGAAGCGCAAGCCATTGGAGTGTTACAAAGTGAGAATTCCAGGATCTGGAAACGTTTTTTGGAGACTGGAAGTGCAGGTTTCAGACCAGGACAAGGTCGTAGACAGGCTACAACGCCCAAAAAAGATCGTTATTTAGAGTTAACGGCTCGGAGACACTGAAAGATGTACGCTACTCTTTTCCAACAACACCTTTACTCGGCTACTGTTCGAAACCGGCTCCATGGTGTAGGTCTTATGTTCACCGACCGATGGTATGAGTTAAACTAACATCAAGACATCGTCGCGAAATGAATAGGGCAATGTTCTTTTTTCTGAAGAGTCCCGTTTATCTGTTCATCCTGATAATAGACGTATTTTCATCTGGAGGGACAGTGGCAGTAGGAATAATCCTGCGTTCGTGCACGAAAGTGTCATATTTGGCGATGGGGGAGTATTGGTGTATGGTGGCATCACTATTGACCGGCGCACAGACCTCTATATCATTCGAAATGGACCTCTGACTGGTCGCCGATATAGGGATGAGATCCTCAGACCTATTGTAGTCCCTTACGCAGCAACATTCGGAGATGACTTCATTTTAAGGGATGATAACTGCAGGCCACATCGTGTTAGCCTGATGGAGGATTTTCTTTTCGATGAAGGAATCGTACGAATGGAATGGCCAGCATGTTCTCCAGACCTGAATTCAATAGAGAACGTTTGGGATGCTCAAGGAAGACGAGTTGCTGGCCACCAACCACTCTCACAAACTCTCCAAGAACTGGAAAGAGCTCTTCTGGAAGAGTGGGACAGAATACCCTAACTCGTGATTAATAGCTTCATTGAATCCATGACTCAAAGGTGTTCAACGTTGCTGGACGTTCATGGAAACCATGCCCCCTACTGAAAATGATTTTCGCTGAAGAAAAAAGCTTTTCTTATTCTTTTTTTCTCATATGCACAAATTGTGTTTTTTTCCTTTGTACACAAATGCGCAATAAAATGCATTTTTTCTGCCAAACATGTGAAATTTATTCTAATATAACCTACTACGTCTGACGACCTTGTATCAATCAGCTGAAAAGTTTCCCAGCCACAAGATCCACCTAAAACCACAATATCCTTTAATTGTTTTGAGCAGTCTAATTTTTGCATATGAAATAAAAATTATGCTTCAAGAATATCCAGAGCAATGATTTTATTGCTCAATTTTACTGCATAGTTATTTTTAGTAAATTATAAATTAATGTTAACTTTTTTTTTCATACTTTAAAAATTATAATAATAATAGTCTATTCTGTTAGTTTGATGCCCTTCATAACTGTTGAAAATTTATCTGATTTGAGTTATTCTATTTATATTCGTCGCATTCCTTAGTTGATTTTTGATTTATTTTGATTTCATTTTTCTGCTACCAATTATACAATATTTCAAATAGACGGCATATTGTGCATGTTAACTGTTTCACTACAAAGAAAACTTTGCAGGTGTTTACTTATGACATCATTTGGCAAAATTATCTCTGTCATGAAATTTTTATTTAATAAAGGCCAATAAATTTCAATTACCTCTTTGATGTACCACTTTTTTTATCCTTTACCCCCAAAAAAAAAAAAAAAAAAAAAAACCGGTTTGATGTTAAAACATTGCCTATGAAGAGACTTTATAACTAAATGCCATTTATAAGTTTAAATTTAGCTCGCTGATATAAATCAAATTATCTACCTGATTTAAGCTGGCCGAGCTGTTATATAATCTCAAAAAAAGAGATTTTTACAAAAATAATTTTAATTAGCATTGGCATTCTAATAAAATAAAAAATAAGCATTGGCATTCTATTCATTGCTTGTCATTTTTTCAATAAATATACAACAAGGATTAACATAGAAATGACATTTCTAAAGATAAGACAACTAAAATACTCTGGACTAGTTCAAATTGTAGATATCAGTGGAAATTAATGAGATAATAATACATGAGTATGCAATAAGACATTTGAAAATAACTCAACAGTTAATATCATTATTGCAAGTTAAAATTTCTCATGCTTTTTATAAACACATTCAATCATTGATTGTTTCATAAACAATTTAAAATTCTAGGTTAATGGCACCTTTCAAATTATAAAATTAAATTTTAAAATTTTTATCGTTTTCATTTATTGCTTACTTGTATGCATACCAATAAAAATAATAAAAAAAAAACTTATGATTGAAAATTCATATTCTTCATTAAAAAAGAAATCATGCAGTGTTTAATAAATATAAAAAAATATCTGGTTAAATCCCACAATTCGTATAAATTATAATTATTTTTAATTTATTGTCTCTTGATAAATATTCATCACTAAGATTTTTTCTAAGTTAACTTTCTCTTTTAACTTAGATCTTTATTTAGTCTATATATGTGTATAAACATTCTAAATATATTTTACAAATTAAGTTAAAAAATGCTAAATCCTATATATTTCATAAACAATTCTTTTGCCCTCATTAAAAAAAAAAAAAAAAACTAAATAGTACATCCAAACTAAATAACATATAAGTTTCAATTCAACATTTTTCCCATTTTTATTATTTGAATACTGAAAATATATAGTGGATAAAATTTATATAAGGGGAATTTTTTGCAGGAAGTGTTTCACGCCTAGATTTGATGATATTATTTCATTGAAATACTATTTTCACAAAAGTATAAAATATTGTATTTATACACGATATTAATAAATGTAACATTTATTTAAAAAAGTTCAAAATATCATTAATTTAATAATAAAATATATATAAATTTTTATCATGCATGTGTAACTTGTATAGTAGGCGTGTAAAGGAATAGAGTCTTAGTATTAGCCACGATAGTGAATAATCTGAGAAACCATATATGTTCTTTGAAGTCAAAAAGAAAATCTTAAGTCCCCAACATACCTTTGCTCACGATCATTTGCTTAAGCCCGAAGTCAACTCATTAGCAGTGATCACGTGACCCGACTCTTCCGGCAATGCTGAGGTATGCAGTATGTTAAACCTCGAGCCTCTTCAAAGACTTAAAATCTATTGGACTTGAGTCACGTTTGCCCCAATTGTGGAGAACGGCCCTTTGCATCTGCATTGATGTCCTTTTTATCGATTCTAAAATATAACTTTCTCACATGTGTGTCTGCGATAAAGGTAATTTTTGCCTGACAAAAGCAATGTTTGACTGTTAATGGCCACAAATCAAATTTCTGTTTTTTTTTCTCCAAGATTTTTCCGACATTTAGTCTCACTTTTCCACTGATTTGTCACTATGGATATTTAATTTATAAATAGCCAGGGTTTCTTATGAATATTTTCGGAAATAAGCTTGCTTATTGAAGGATAGAAGATTAAAGTATATAATTTTATATGATATGTAATACTTTTGTAAGAAATGTGTACTATTTCTTTTACACTAACATTATTTTTAACGAGTTGAATTTTAAGTTATTTGACTTTCATTAACTTTAAGTATATAATTCAAGTCCAAAATATTATTTTTAGCACTCTATCACTTAATTCAACAGTTCATGTATTAAACTCTGACATTTGGCTCGGATATTTGTAGTGATATGAAATCAACTTTAATTGTTAATTTTGATCTAATTAATCTTTATTTGGAAACAGTGATCTTAGAGGAAAAACAAACAACGAAAAGTAAAATTTACACTCAACCACAATGCTGGTGAGCGTATTTTACTGAAGTATATTATACGGATCATAGATAAATAACAAGTTCTCTCGATTTAATTAAGGGATTTGAGTGACAATATCGGGCAATTGCCCTTATGCTAACGTTTATTCACCTACTTAGTGCAAGAAAATATTATTTTATATCTCTCATTTATGTAACTTGTGAAATTTACTTTAATTATGATAACCTTGGAAACTTCTGTGGGGGAAAATAATTGTGCTAAATGAAATTTATTCTTCAATATACAGCAAGAATGTCATTGTGAATCAGCACACAATTAGACATTCTGTTCCCATTCATGCAATTTTAATTACAGTTTCATACTTATGTATTGAAACATAATTTCTACGTAAATATGAGGAAATTTAATATCCGTATAATTTGCAAATGTTCTGATTCCCATTTTTTCATTTATTTCAGTTTTAATTGCTTTTACTTTCCATATCAATAAATTGATCTTATGACTTCTCTTTCCTAAGTTTGATTCTCATCTTGAGCAGCTGAGTATGAAGTTGAATGGCTAGCTCTCTGAGACCTTCAGGTGAAGAATTCGCAATAATCACCTAGAGTGGAGAAGTTAGGGGTACTGAGTTCACTTTAGAACGTAACTCCAGGCCGAATTAGCAACAAGTCCTCGAGGGAAAAGTGACTTTTGTATTGACAACATTGTATGACGACGAATAAATTAAACTATTTTAAGGATTTAACATATATGTTTATAAAATGTTCTCACTTTTACTCACTCACACACATATCAAGAAGTAATAACGGCTTCTTCAATTTAAAGATAGTTTATTTACTTACTTATTTTAATATAAAAATTGAAGAATTTAAAGATGAAATGCTGCATACGTTTTAAGCCATTGAGGATGTGTCTAAATAAAAAAATATATATATATACAAGGATACATTCCCATTGCCAATTTCCTTACATAAGAATATTTTTGTATGAATTCTCTAAATATAAATTTGGACTATATAGAGGTATAAATCAAAAAAGTGATAACTCCAGAGAGAAGTATTGAGAAACTTAAATTGAAAAAATATAAGATTCATATGATTTCAACTAGAAAATAACATTTTACATATATATTTGGAAAAGGATAGACTCATGCCATATAAAAAGAAAACATGAAAAATGAAAGTTATAAAAATTTTCCGAATATTGAATTTGAGCCTATTTATCAAGTTGATAGGACTCAAAGTTTCACATGATAAAATTATTTCGACAATACTTCATACTAAAAATTCATAAAAGTTCAAACAGAAATGCCGATTTTTCTTTTTAAAAAAAAGAAAAAGAAATTGGTTCATTTTTCTTTGCCTAAAAACTAAATTTAACTTCCTATGAGGCATTTTGATTTCATAAAAAGTTACCAAATTTTAATAAAATAAATGAGGTGCGTTTTTAAGTTTTCTGTCTCTTAAATGCGTTTAGTTGTAAAAATAGAATTGTTTTTTACATAATTTATTTTCTTTAAAACTTTATCGGATATTTTTATTTATTAATTAGGCCTAATTTCAATTTTTGCGAAGCATAATTTTTTGTATTGATATTAAAATAAAACTATTTTCTAAAAATTATTTTGAAAATTTTTTTGTAAATTGACTAAAATTTTGATATAAATATGATATGTATGTTTGATGTTGTAGTATATAACTAGTGCATTTTAGAGTATAAATATTATATACTTTTTTTGAAGCTTTAAGAACTACATAATTTACACAAATAGTTCATCATGGTGTATTTAAGTCTAAATTGTCTAAATTTGTACGACTTAATTTTTTTTAAAAATTTAATAAATTATTATAGTAGCTCACATTTCACAGTATTATTATTAATTGAATACAAACTACTATACTTTAATTTAAAAAATGTTCAGAAATGAAATTTAACTTATGAAAAAATTTAGTATATTTTGTGTTGTAATTACGGAGCTTCTTGTATTAAATTTATTTATAGCTAAAATATGATAATTATTCCTAGTTTGTGATATTTCTTATTTTTAATTCAATTAAAATTTTATTTCAAGTATAGCATTATCTGCTTATAATAGAGTTGGCTGTTGTAAATAAATGCATGATGATTGTATAAAGATAAAATTTAGAATTATTTAATACTCCTGGAGTAACTATTTCTCTTTTGCTGGATCTGAATAAAAAATGATCCATTTCTCTTTACATTTGTCATTAATGGTGAAAAAGTACTTTTGATTGCAATTTGTAAGACTCTCTTTTTAATCTCCCCTATCTTATGATTTTGGTATTTGAATCCTATTTTAAAAAGTCGGTGATTAACGAAATCGCTGATCCGTGTGGAAGTTATTCATATCAGACGAATATGTGTCATATACTTCAGGAAAATGATTGTATTGTGATTATGAAGATCGTATGTGTGGAATCTCAGGCCCTTTAATTTACCTCATTCACAGTCTTTTGTATTTTACTATTGTGAATTCTTTAGCTTGACTTAAGCAAGCAATTCTTCTAGGGAGTCCTGCGCTTCATACCAAATCTTAGCTGCAGCTTCGTTGAATCCTTATTAAATGCGCTCTCATTAATATGTGACTAACCGTGTTAAATTAATACGCTTGGTTGATCCTGTATGGAAGACTCTTAGAAGATGGAGGAAATCGTACATCAACAACTGCTCTGTTCATTCAAGTCTTGTGAAAAATACTTAGGGAGATTTTCTCGTAACGAGTTCTCAGGCAAGCTGCTGAAGGGTTTCTCCTGAAGCACTGCTGAAGGAATTCTGGCAACATATTTAAAACTATTTACAACGACTCTCTTCAATTCTGGAACAAAGGTGGAAAGCTAACAGCTTTTCTAAATATACTTTGATCGTTAACTTTTAATTAAGGACAATTTCCCCCCTCCCAGAATTGAAAGTCGGTGATTAAAGACGCTTCTAAATTTAGTGGCTGTTGGGATCAAGAAGATATATCGTTCTTATAAAATATTTTAATTAAATTCGTAGTCGTGTTTTTTTGTTGTCTTAAAATAAATTCTCAGGCTTCTAAATATATGTTTTTAAGAAAAAATTTTTTTAATCGCCCCTGTTTATTGAATTTAAAACAGTTTCGAGCAATTTCTTAACTGAAAAAAAAAAAAAAAAACTTTAATTATTAACTGTTTTACTTTTGATTTTATTTCTATTGAAATAATTCTAGAACATTTAATTGTAACCGAAAAATTTATTATTGATTACCATTCAAAAAATTATAGAATTTTCATTTTTAATTTATCGTATTAAAATAATTATTTTAAAGATATATGATGTAGCGTATAAGGACTTATAATTTAATATAAAAGCAAGGAAAGCGTACAGTGATATGATAATCTTGCTTAGGATAAATAAAATATTTTGGTTTATCCCGTATTCCCGTTTTTGTTAATTGTACTTTTAATTTTTTGCCACTTTCACAAAGTATATTAAAAGATGATTTACCAAATAGATTAGGCTTAAGCAAGGCAGCCATCAATGAAAAGATTTTAAAGTACACAAAAAATATATGATCATACCAAAAATATTTATAATTTTGTGAAAAAATGAAACTTACTACAGAAAACATAGTCTACTGAATATACAAAGTACACAATACAAATAATTTTGGGCGCTTAGTTTAACAGTATAAATAATTAAAGAAACCAATTTGAAGCTGTATTTAATTATGAAATTAGTAAAAAATACATTTAAAACTTCTTGGTAAAACATCTTTTAACGGACAAACGTGACTATGCATCTGCTATGTTCTTTCATTAACTCTTTACTTATGGAGCCTTAAAGGAAATTTGTTCTTTGCTATTGTTTTGTAATTAGTGTTTATTTTCATATTTTCTTTCGTCAGAGCTTACTTTCTTGTTTTTTAATGGTTTTTCGAACTAATTAATATTTCCTTAGCAACGGGAAAAAATGTGTTAAAGAATATTAGAAACTTGTTTTCCTTGATTAGATGCGTTAGAATATATACAAGTCAACCTTTGTTTTGCATGAACTACAATCTTTAAAAATCCATTATTGACTTTTTAAGTTTCTGGTCAATAACTACTTTATTATAGAATAAAGAAATTTGATTCCTGTGATATTAACTAAGCATTTTGTTTGAAACTTATCAGAAAAATATAAATGAACGTGTTAGTGTTATATATATATAATAATTTAAAATTGGTGAATTTTTTTACTATTCATAATTTTTTATGAAAACTTAAATATGTGTTTTATAAAAATAAATATCTGTATCATCCATACTAATATTGATATTTTAACATGATTGGGGAATTATTGCACGGAATTGATGTTTGAATAATTTTCGTTGTTAAATATAATGTGTTATTTTACTTTTTACTTCCATGACTATAATCATAATGAAATAATTAATCAAAGTTATAATATATTGTTTTGTTACGAAAGCTTTGAATTTAAATTAGTTAATTTATTGCCTAATAAATGAAATCAAATTTTAAAAAAAGTCAGCAAAATAATGCTTTCCTTATTTGTAAATTAAAATATTTATATATTTTTAAATAAATTCACTGAGAACAGAGTGTGATATTGTTATAATGAAATTTGTACTTGTCAGAATGGTTGTGCTTCAACGTAAGATGAATGGTTGCAAGCAGAATAGTTAAAATGGTAAATCGTCTACTAATTAGTTCCATCTATTAAGTTTCTATGGTTCACACTTCAGAGTCTGGGTTAAGAAATACTCTCTTCTACTGAGTGTCTAAATATTCGTGATGTATTTTACTTACATGATTATTTTGGCTTTCTATAGAAGTTCATAACTGTGGGAAATCAACCATTCACTGTCTAGGGATTGTAGAGTATTGCGGCGCGTTTGGAATACGAAGCCTGATTATCAATGCGAAAGGGACAACAGTTATGAATTACGAAGATTCCACTTCAAGACCAATGAATTATTCAGCTGTATCGATCACTTATATTAGATATAAAGGCTAAAATTAACGAAAGGCCGCTTGACGATTCGTTGGTTTATGAGATTTACTATGCTTTGAGAATAGATAAGGTTTTAGACATCACTCTGAATTTCTGATTTGTGGGAAGTCGTAAATACTGCCTGTTTAGAAATGCATAAAGGCTATTTTTATGTCAATTTGAAATAATGGTCATAAGGATATAATTTACTTTTAGGTTTAGCTTAATTCTAATTGGTGAAAATTTTGTGAAGAAACATATAATTTACTGTGTTTTATAAGAATACTAAAAACAATCTCAGAATTTAATTATTTTTTTATACATCACACTTTCTAATGCTTCTAGAGTAGCAAAACATTTTATGTATGTTGATATTTATTATATTTTTGAGAATGTCACAATTTTTATTTAAATTTTAAAGGAACAAGATCATTAAAAACTTTTACATATTAGCACATTTTCTTTACTTCCAATATTACTGACTGCTTAAAAATAATATTGTCATATAATTTTCTGAATTTCTATTATTGTGACTGACGTGTAACCGAATTTTTATTTAAATTTTTAAACTTGTGAATTAAAAATAATCAAAAACAAGTTTAGCATTTAGTTGGGAATTCGTAAGACAACAATTATTTTTCATATTAAAGTTATAATGCCTCAAAATATTCTATGAAATAAATTAATGATAAAAAGATTTTTAAAGCATTTAGAAAATTTTAATACATTCTTACGTGCTTTATTATATTAACTACCTAAATAAATATGCTATATATAGCTGCAATTATTTTGAATATCAGACCTTATATTATCTATTTTAACCATTTCCTATACGTATTAAATATACAATGGTGCGTATTTAAATATACAGTGAGGCTAATTACAGTTATTAACACCGATACGACAAAACAATTATAAGTTTATCTACCAATCCGATGATTCTGTAATTAATATATTAAAAAGCAGTAGCTACCTTTTACACATTCCATAAATGTCGCTAACCTATCAAGTAATCGATTCATTTTTGCCATAATCATTTAATCTTGGAATACGATTTCTCTCGCTATAGTAATGTCTCAGCATTTATAGAATAAAAGGGATAAATTTACATTTGCGAATTGGGTTCTAGGGAAATAGAATTGGAATCTTATATCTATTTAATGGTATCAATTAAAGCTGTTTTAAGCAATTTTAGATATCCACTGAAATTTCAAACCTTATAAGTTTATGACTATATCAAATTTTACACATTAAATTGCTTTATGCATAGAAATTCATCCGTGATAATTTAAATATACGTATCATCTGTGTTTCATCTAGAAATAGAGTAATCTGCTGCTATAGTAATTTTGCAATGAATAAATTATTTGACTCCGTAGAAAGTATTATTTTTCTTTATTTTTCTGTTAAAATACGTAACTAATGTGTATCATAACATTCGGAAATTAAAATGAAATGATGTATTAAAATATCATTTATGATCACATGTTCAGTAAATGTTATCGGTAGATTTTGCTCTGAAGCAATATAAAATATAAAAAGACTTAATAACTTTAAGGATAATGATTATAATTATTCCCATTTTTCACAATATTAACAGCTTTAAACAATATAATTCGATTGACATCCAATAAAGCCATAATTATTTATTCAAAGTATACTTTAAAAAGAGTTACAAATGTTTCTACAAAGTTACTATTAAAATATGTATTTTTCGTGTTATTCTTTACAATTTAATTTTAAAAAAAATAATTAGGTTGCTCATACAATAAGTAAAAATTCAAACAACGCCAAATAATTTTGTTTTAAAGAAAATGAAGACGAAAAATGCAAAATGAATTATATCCATTTAAATCTTCGCTTTTAAATAATTAGCTATTAAATTTTTCAAAATTTATTTAAAAATATTGCTTTGATTTTTCTCAGTTTTTTAAGAAAGTAGGGAACAATTTCAAAATATCAAAATTGCCATAGGAAAAATTTTCAATTTCCTACGAAACAAATAATTTCTTGTAAGCATAGAGTTATTTTCTATATCATAATTGATAAAATGACATAGAAAACTGAAAATATTTTTAAAAGTACAATAGGATATAACATGAAGTAAATTTTTTACATATTGTTTTTTACCAATTGTTATTAATTTCTTATTTATGATAACATTAAGTAAAGTTTGTACCTGTATTTAATGTTATTCTAAATAAAAAGTCATTAACAGCTTTAATCTTATAACTATTCTGAGTGCAGATTAAATGCTGGATCGTAAATTTAAAAATTATCAAAATTACCAAATAAGTTTTGCATTTGAAAATTCCGCCTTTTTCTTTCTGATCCTTTCACTAAATTTGGGAAATATGGTGAGTTGATTTGTGTGATTAGCTAAATTTAATTCACTATTAATCTTTGAAAATGTAAAGTAAAGAGCAAGAATTAATTAACCACAATATTTTCAAGAGAAAAAAAAAACTACGATATTTTAAATTACACCCATTTGACAGGTGAGAAAAATGTTGAAATCAATAATGAAAATCATCTCGTTGACTAGTATAGCTGTATATTTATTGTTTTGTAGAAAAATAACTTCGGAAGTGCGTGCAAAGAGCGGTAGTGTTTCATGAGAGCATAATTGTGTGTTACTTCTCTTGTAAAAACACCCAAGTTATGTGACCACACCATGAGCTATATTTTCCCTCAGATCACTATTAAATATTTCAAAAGAAAAAGAATTCTTTACTAACGTACCCAGTAGATAAAGCAGAATATTGTCAGAAAAAAGAAAAACTGAAATGCTTGATCATAAACCTTAAGACAAAACTATAACTATTGCAAAATTTAGTACTAAATCATGATTCTTAGCTTTAGACAATTATATTTCATTAAATTACTGTAAAAAGCACTCTTTAGTCGTGCTTTTAATATTGTGTAATTAATTACTTTTGTTTAGAGATTTATCGAGATTGTAATTTGATTTGTTTTTGATCATTCCTACTTATGGTTTAAGGTACAGGACAGTGATGCGTCTAGTGCATCCCCAGAAATCTCTTATTAACTTTCCTGAAATAGCCTTAGAAACTCGTGGTTTATTGATTTAAATTCCAATAAGACAGTAAAACACAGTCAAAAAAAGTTTTGCAAGAATAGCTGCAATAAATTTAGATGAAAAACTAATATGGACCATAGATTTAAACTTTATCATTTGAAGAACTCCTTGAGACATTAAGTTGAGCATTCAATATCTCTTGCATCCAACTTTAGAGTTTGTGCTTCCTAACAAATATCTAGATGCATATCTTTTGTGAATTTCTAAAATAAATTGTGCTTATGCAATACATTTTTAATAGTTTCTTTACATAGATTTTATGAAAACAAAAATTTTTCTTGATTTCTTCAACCCCTTGATGTTTCAGTGACACGCAGACTTCAACATAAGTAACAGTATATAATACTTTACTTTTTTGCTTAAGAATGCAGATTGCTGGTTAATATTACGTAAAAGTATTGTTAATTTTTTAACAAGTTTTTAATTGCTTAATACATTGATATGAAATTGCCTTGTCAACAATTATTTTTAATCGTATTTATTGTAAAAATGTAATTTTCTTGCATATTTTCAAAAAATAATCATAGCTTCAAATATATTCCTTAGGATAATTTTTCAGTATCATCTTTTAAACCTTCTTCCTTTATTTATACAGTATTCTCTATAACCACACATGCTAAAAATAAGACGTGTAAATAGAAGAAAATTTATTTTAAAATATGTGTATTTGAGTGTACATCATGCTTTCGTTTATTTTTTAAATAGGAATCATTTTCTTAATATTACTCTTAATATATATATATATATATATATATATATATATATATATATACTATGTTGAATAATATATGGATTTAATAGTAAGCCCATAAAAAAAAATTCTATTTGAATCTTAAAACATTTTTTGGAAAATTCATATTCTTCTACAATATTTCTGACACTTATTTTGATTACAATGCAATTTTTCACAACAGTAATTCTCCTTAATATAGAGAAATATATTTCACCCTTTTCTACCTTTTTTCTTTCAAAAAGGTTTCGTATGGGATCTTGCAGAAAAATATTGCTTTGCTTCGTATTTTTTACATTGTTACTTTTTCTTCATTTTTTCCGATTTTCCAGTAAAAGAAGTTGTTATTGTTGTGGGGCCCTTCAAAGAAACTTCACCTGTTTGTCAAACTTCTTTAGTGATTATTTGAGTTCTTTTTCTTTAACGATGTTGTGATCGACGTGAGCTTACTCCAGTTTTCAAAAAGATCCTGGTGTACTGCATTTTCTGAGGGACTGTAATATTCTTGTATATTCTACACTTTTTCCCCTAGATAAAATGTAGGCTTCTTATGTCTTATATTGGAATAAATTCTGTATTTTTTATTCTTAAATAAACTTAACTTTTTTTACCTGTCTCTCAAGCTAAAAAACATCAATATATATATATATATATATATATATAAACTAATATAATGTGTAATGTATATATATTCTACATGTATCAACATAGGATTAGTATAAGATTATTAATATATGACATTTTTTATAATCTTAAGATTTTAAAAAGTAATATTTAAAATCTGTATTATAGTTTTTTTTTTTTCAGCTAAAAACGTTGGATCAAAAGCTGTCTTTTTCTTTTTTGATATAAGAACACTATTTAGTATTCGCACACTTCATTTTTAAAGTCTTCAAATAAATTCCAAAACATTGTATTATAATTTCGAACATTGGTATATAAAGTTGTACAAAGAGGATTGTGTAAACTACATTCAAGTGGTCATTTGTGGTTCAATACTATGCATTTAAGATTTCTCATCGATTTCTTTCCAGATTCTTTTATTAGAACTTCTATTATTAGAACTTATTAGCATCTTATCAAGATATGATGACATAAATATTTATAAAATATTTCCTTCATTTTATAGAAACAGATTATAAACAAAAGTAGTTAAAATATGAAATTCTAATTTGGTTTTTATATAAATTAATTTTATAAAATGTATCATCATTAAATTTTCTTCCTGTTGCAAAATCATCTAAAATGTTATGACCTTGCAACCAAAGAGTTAAAACTCTGGCTTTCAGTTCAACAGTTCATGGATTCGATTCCCACCTAAGGCATGATTGCTTATAGTGATACGGAATCCTCTTTAAACTGTAAGAACTAATCCCATGCCCTCGTATGCAAAAAAATAGTGACACATCATCCAACTTTCTCCCTTACAAATCTAATTGTTCTTAAATTATTATTTAATTGTTCTTAAATAATTCTTAAGAAGGAAAATAAATTCTCTCTCTTTATATGACTCAACAGTTACGAAAATTAATGTTTAAATATTTCTTTTTATACCGAGAAACATAATTTTATTTTATATAGATGAATTTACTTCAAGAGTTAGCAAAATATTTTTACATGTTTTTGGAAATTTCGTTTTAACGCAAAGCTCATTTTTCTAAGCATATCGCCTTGAAAATTTATAGGGCCAATTATTTTTGGCGGTATTTCTATAGTTGAAATTTATAAGAATGAAAACATATCCTTTCAAAAAATGACGTTGATTTATATACTTTTGGAAAGCTGTGCATAAGCCTTTCGTTACCTTGCCTTTCAAAGTAATTTGATTGACAGTTTTTCTAAGCAGATTTTAAACGAAAAAATAAAGTTTTTATACTTATTTTACAATTTTTACTAAATTATATTCCATTGCATTGTAACCTATATTTTCAAAAATATCAAAATATAATAAATTAAGACTAAACTAGTCTACCAATTAAGACTAAACATTAAGCTTATCTTATTTGTTAATTAATCAATTTAAGTGCATATAAAGTATGTGTAATGTTAATTCGGGTTCATTTTCCTATTTCTTCTCATTTATATCTATAATGATTTAAAACTCATTTTAAATTATTACCTTTTACTGAATAAACCCTTGTGTGCAAAATTTACTATAAAACCAAAATTAGATTTGCTTGATTCTAAAATTTTCAAAATAGTAACTGATTCTAATTGCATTGAATACCACAGAAGTAATCCTTGTCATATTTAAATGTATTATACTTTTACAACATAATGCTGTATTTTTGAGCCGATCTGTCATCTGAATAGTTTACTCTCGTAACTTCGGTACTTGAATAGTAACTTTGGTACTTGAATAGTAACTTCGGTTCTACACACACAAAGTGTAATTGATACCTACCTAGAGTGCATGCTCGTAGCGGTTTGTATCCCAACTTAAGTGTAGTTCCTAGATCCAATTAACCTACGTGTGTAAAAAGTATCCAAAAAGTATCAATAAAATCTTTTTTTTTTTTTTTTTTTTTTTTTTTTTTTTTTTTTTTTTTTAACTGTAAGAAAGTTTTTTAAATGCACAAGACATCTTGTTGATGAAATGCAAGAATTTCTAAATGTTAACTTCATGTATTTTTTTTATTTATCTTTTTTCCAACGATTTTAATATTCTTTCCCTCTCGTGTAATTTAAATAATATATATTCGTACATCGTACGAATATATAATGTATCCTATTATTGTTTATTAGCATGATAAAGTTGATTGATCTTTATTTGAGCATTTGTTTCATTTTTGAAGCGTTTTTGATTTTTGCTTTCGATTTATTCTGACCAATTAATTTCTGTTTAACATAATTACATATTTGATATGAAGTGATGAATATGTAATTTTCAATTTTACATTAGAAAATATGCAGACAATAAATAAAATGATATTTGTTGGCGTTACTCAGCTTTTAAAATTGCTTAGTTTTAGCTGTGGAGTTTTAGAAAAAAATGTTTCCGCGTTCTATTTCCGATGGAAAGTACTGAAACTTAATTCTTTACTTTCGCAGGAACATCTTTGGGGAAAATGCTAGAATCTCGAGTGCCTCTCTCTTACGTATGACAAGCAATACAACTTATCTTTTATTTTGTGAAAGCATTTATTAATATTGAAAGTAGCTTGAACTTGTGTGTGTTTTTATCTATTTTCAAGGAGGTGTATTGCTCTTGAAATATTGAAAATCTTTTAGTTTACTGGACGTTACTTTGCTTGTAAGTTTCACTTCAACTCACTTTCTACATAAAAGTTTTATTTCTTCATTCTTACCCAGTTCACCATCAATCCTATTCTTTTCCCTTTCCTCTTTTCCTTCAGTTTCTTTTGATCATTAAAGTAGCCAGCTCGTTTGATTTCGCTGCTCACATTTTCTCCCTCACTGGTCAATATACTAGGACCTTTTGCTTGAAACAAAATCTAGTACACGATGCACGATCCAGTAGGTTATCATCAAAACGTGCTTTTGGGGTTCTTTGTGAGTTACTACTGTCTTTTAACATGTTTTTTTTTGCCTTCCCTTTTAAGGGAGATAATTTCTTTGGAAGGAATCTTTTTCACGCTTAGAATCATTCCCTGCGCATCCTTCAATCTTCGATTTATCTTTGATTCTTTTGCTTTTTACTTCCGGATAAATGTTACTTTAGTTTCTAGGTAGATAGATTGGATTCTATGAATGATTGGATAAGTTAAAAGATTTTGTGTCTAAATAAATAATGGCGGTGTTTAATTCTAGACCTTCTAATTGCAGTGGTAGACTTTTACATTTTACATTCGAAAATAAAATGCACATAAAGACTAATTTATTAAATTTGTGTTTTTAACTTAATCATCCTGTTTGTCAGAATTGAAAAAAGAGGGAAAAAATTACAGTAGATAAAAATATTTCACTACTTGAATTTTCGAAATAGCTTGTTTTATTTTGTAATGATTATACATGAAATTAGCTTTTAACTTACAACTTGATTGATTAAGGGATTACATTCAGTTATTTCCACGAATTAGATTAGAATTGAAGCTTTATAAGTTTAACATATTTACTATATATGCGTGGTCTTTAGACGCATTGTCAATTTGAGTATGACAAATTTAAAAGATCTCATTTTTACCAAAAATAATTAAGTTCTTTTTATTTGCCAAATAGTGGTATTTATTTATCTGTATGGAAAGAGAATATTTTCTTGTATGAACAAAACAAATATACTCTTATACTACTTCCCAACACCTTATTACTATTAAACACCTTTATGTTTATGTATCAATTAATTTTATATCTTCGTCATTCTAAAAAAATTCATATAATCAATTATTGACGATTAATTACGAGAGAAAGGGAAACTTTTTAACTTTTTAGTAGCCTTTCAAACAATTTTTTGGTATAGTAACTATCATAGTTTTTAAGTTAAGTGTATAACATTAAATTTTAACAAATTTATTTCTTGATAGTAACACAAATAAGAAAAATTTTATCAACTTATATTGTGGACTTACAATAAATTTTAATTTCAAAGGAATTTCTTGCTGAAATTTAAAAATATATAGCCTTTGATAAGATTTTCCAGTTTTTCGAAATTAACAATATATACCTACAACTGATTTTTTTTTTTTTTTAGTAGTTTGAAACTACCTGGCGATATTTACTGGACTTCAGAAAAAATATCAAAAAAGACTAATTTCTTTATAATTATTCATATAAAGAGACTCATTTTAAAATAATTTTAATTATTTAAGTACTTTTTACAGACATTTAAATATTTTATTCACGTCAGTGGGAATAATTGTGATAGTTTAGCATTAAATATGATTAAAATATTTATGTTTATAGTTTTTATGTTAAAAAGATTAATTTGAATTATATCTACAATACGTATATAGTACTTACCTAACAAATAATATGAAAATAATTGATTTATTTCATAATTAATTACGTTTAATGCATTCAAAACTTTATCATTAATGGGGAAAAATAATGTAGTTCTTGAATTTGAATGCATTTATACTGTGAATTAGAGCCATGATTATATTCTATGTTATGTTAATGACGCCACATGGAATGTTGTACCTATTTTTCAGTACTCAATTAGCAATCTTTTCTATTTTACTGCAAGTAAAGATTTTCTCAACAATATGGATTTCACTATTAAACAACTTTATTTCAGTACGCTTGGTGATGCATCTTATTTACTGGACAAATACTTTAACATGAACTAATTATTTTAAAAGAATCTGATTTTTTACCTTGGCAATATGTTCTTAGCAAACTGAATTTTTTTACGTAGAAGACATTGTTTTAGTATATTTTAATTTTCTTAAAATGGATAAATCATATGATTATTTATTATGTTATTTATGTTTATTTACATACTACTATTATACTCATATACTTGTAGATTCGTCCAATTTTAATTGATTCCTGAATAACAGGTACAATTAAACACATTATTTGAAGAGAGCATTAAAAATTTGCTTAAATTTTGTTAATTACATTACTTTTTATTGCTTATTGTTTTGTGGTTTTTTTTTAATTAGATTTCTCAATGTATTCAATATATTTTATCCATACTTAAAAATTTCTTTATAAGAATTAAATTTACTTTCTTGCACGAAATATTGTTATGAAGGGGAAAGCTTAGTCCTCTAAGTCATTTAATAAATTCATATTTTTCTTTAATCCTAAGATACATTCTAGATTTATTATTGAGAATTAATGACTATTATCAATGGCGAATTTGCATTTCTGAATTTCTTTTTATACATTACTTTCGTCTATTTAAATAGAAACTTTTTTTTTTTTTATTTCTTAAAGGCAATGAATGGTAAGTTATGGAAATGCAGTAACTGCTCAACCGGAAATTTTCCATTCTGTCATGGGTGGAAAAATTTTTTAAATTTAAGTATTCTTGATAGTCTTTGGCTTAAAAAATCCTGACCAAGTAAGATAGGGGGTGGGTGATGGGGTGGGCATTAAAAAGGAGCCAGGAAAAGATTGAATACTCGGGACCTAAACTTCGATTATGTTTTCCTCCCGTCTTCGCACTATCACTTTGTCGCCATTCTTCTTTTGAACGCTTAAATTACATTAGCAAAACTGGGAAGAAAATCGTAGTGCTGCCATTCGACGCCTGACAGATTGACGTTTCGAATCGATCGGCTGCAACCTTTTGTGCAAGAAGGTTTTGCGCTTAAAGGGTTCCATTTCAAAAGAAATAAGAGCTAAGTAACGAAAAATAACAAATAAAGAAAAGTTTTTATTTTCCAAATGCATGGTTTCAGTTATCCTTTTTAGGAGAGACCAATCTCTGTCAAATTCGTTGCACTGTCATCGATTATTGCAGTGATGGTACTATTGCTATCTATGACACTTTTACACTAGGCATTGTAGCATCCTTTCTTTCCAACTTTTCAATTTAGGGCTGGCTTTAATGATTAACTACTCACTCAATTTAAAAAAGCGGAAAGAAATAGCATTAAACTGTGGAGGGGAACCATTAGTTGTACGCCTTTTTTTTTTTTAAATGGATGATCTTTTTGTGGGAGGAGGATGCTATTCTTCCATTCCCAAATTAGGTTCCTTTGTTTGACGACCTGAAACTTTGGGGACATGCAGCAATTACCCCAACCAAAAGCTGTCTGAAAATTATTTTGTTTTTTGATACTTAAAACTATTTTTTGCATAAGAAAAATGTTTTTTTGGAATAAAAACTATTTGATATGAGAATTTATTACGTAATGGATTGGCATTTGCAGATGAAGAAAATTCATTGTATTTTACATCATATTAAAAACAGCTGATAGATTCAATATAGAATATTAAATTGGTTATTCAACTTAATAACACAATGTTGCTTGGGAGAATTAAGATTTCCTAAAATCTTAGTTTTTAAAAGGAAAAGAAATTCATTCACAAATTATTAAGCATTTTTTTGTTGGAATTTACTCAATTGGATAACGAAAGTAAAGGATTGCTTTAATTACAAGGAGAACAACTTTTAATCCAAAATTTTCATTATCTTTAGAAAAATGTTTTTCATTTTCTGTACAACTGCCCAAGAAGAATGCTTTCTACATTTTGTTTGCTAAAGGAAAGAAATTAGGTTACAACTGGAAATTCCTAAATCATCCCTTTGCGTGATACCACTCATCAGTAAGTAATAGCGATTTAACATCCCCCCAATAGAGTGGAACGCTTTTTTTTATTTTACCTTAACCATCAAAAGGGGAACATTTGAAGAAATAAACTTGAGTGTTATCGCTTTCTCAACACCGTTTTCATTCACGTAGAAAATAAAGATATGGAAACCTTGAGTTTGAAATTTAAGCAACTCTTTCATTTTCTTTAAAATATTCGAAAGAATAAGAACTATTTTTGAAACAAATATTATGTTTAGAGTAAATTTTTTTTATGGAATTCATAATTTTCAAGAAATATTTTATAAATATCTGATGCTTACGAATTTTGAAATTTCTTACATTTTCAAATTCTGAGCAATACTAAATTTCAAAATTGAGAAATTTCCGTGGTTGTCAATTTCAAGTATTTCATATTATATCTCATTATTCAGATTGAAATTTATTAATTTGGTGACTTTATTCTAGCAAATAATGATAAAAAATTTTAATGTACAGTAATATAATATAAATGCAATTAAAAAAGAGTAAACTTTTAAATGAAATATTGATGATTAAACTAATTTTTTATGCATAATGATACAGATAAAATTTAATTATATTGCATAAATAAATAAAAATTGATAGTAGTTTACTTGATATTTAATTCAAAATGTAACATTAGTTAAGTGATTGTATAATATATTTATTTGTTATACAATGTTAATTATAATAATGTAACACATTATAAAATATAATATTACCATCATCACATAATTAAATATATTAAATATTACATTTATTAATCAGTTATAAGAATGTTTTGCTAAGTATTTAGGCAAAAATATAATGCTACATTTTTAAGATGAAAGAAAATCGACCATCTTTATTTTACTACAATCCTTAGTGAATGAGTTATAGAATGTAAATAATTTCACTGAAATTCATATTTTCATTGAAATTAAAATACCATATCATCACACACACATTTTGCCCTTATTAAAATTGATAAATTTATAAAAAAAAATTTTACTTTATTGTATTGTGATTTAACTTGACTTGTTAATTCTTATTATTATATTAAGTATCTAGATTTACCTCAAAATTATTCATTTATATTAGATAATACAATAAGGTATGATAAACGAAAAAAAAAAAAAAAAAACATGAAAAGCTATACTTCAATTTATTTTAGTTACTTAATAGTTCTAAGTGTTGTGGTAACTTATTTATTAAATACCTATGAAATATTATTTATAATTTTTTCAGTAATAATCAATTCACTTAAAAAATTGAGTTAAAACGCTGCTTTAAAAAGAATTGGATCATATTAAAGAGTGCATGCGTCATAGTAGAGAGATATAAAGACAGACAATTTATCATTTGTTATTCAGTATTCTATAAAGATTGTTTCTCATGACCACAAATATTCGTCTTTGTAAATTGATAATGATGGCTTTGCAACTGTGAATGCTCTTACATGATATTTAAGTCTCTTCCAGTTACTGACTTATTAGGGGATTTTTCATAAGATAAATGATGTTTTCAAGCATTGGAAGGGAGGAAACTCCAAAAATTTCCAAACATCCACCCCGACAATCACTTTATTTTTTTTATGGAGCCTAGTATTAAATTTTGGACAAATCATTTCGAAGATTACTAACGTTTGATAGCGATAATCATACTAATAGCATACTTATCTATGTCCTAAAGAAGCTTTAAGATTATTCGCATCGTTACAGTCTCATTTATGTTCATATGCAGCTCTAATTATTACATTCCATAGGATATTAAAATTATGATATACCAATTACCGATATTTCATTATCTTGTTGAAGAAGAAACTGAAATGTGGTGAATACCTAATCATTTTACATTAAAAATGGGAAAATATTTTCATTTAGATAGACAATAATTTGCACAGTATACTCTGATACTTATTATCATTCAATTCCTTTTCTGAAAATCACGTCAAATCTTCGATCCATTTGAGCCATCTAAACTTAAATTTTTCATTTCAGATGATTTTATTTCTCTGTCTATTGAATATATAACTATGTAATTTACAAGCCATTTTGTGATAGGCTTAAGTGTCAGTTTTGGTGGGTTTTTTTTTTATTTTACTTTATTAGATGCTCTGTTAGATACTTGAGACTATTTGAGAGAAAAAAAAAGCTTTTTATTTAGCAAGTCCTTGAAGTCAAATATATCATGTATCAAGTAAATCTAAAGCTATAAAAATACTAGAAAATTTTATACAATACATTTTATTTGTGATGTCTTAAAATTATCTATGAAAACAGAGTTAGAGTTATTTGTACAGTTTTTTTCTGTATATTAATTTTATATTATTGATGAATGATAGATGTCTTCCATTAATAGCAACTTTTAATAAATGTGATTTTCATAACTGAATAGATTTAATTGTTGAAAGTTATTAAAACAATGAAAATAATAATAATAAACATTACACGATAAATAAACTACTAATAATTTTCTAAAAAAATTATTCTAACAGTTTTGTAATCACAATGTAAACATTTATTCTATAGACTTTTCTTTTGGATTTATATTTATTTAATATATTAATGGTGAAAATTTTAAAACATGAAGTTTCATATTAAATCAATATCTTGTTGGATTTTATCGTTTGAGACAAGCCTTATAGCATTTTTAAATTGAATTGCCTTTCATTTATAATTTGCAATTGGAACCAATATTTCATAAGGTAGAACAAATTCTTATTTACTGATTTATAAACTTAATGTTCATATGGATGGAACATAATATACCATAGCATTAACAAAATTAAGTGATCAATGAGTTTAATTAATAGGCGAATGTTCGTAGAATTAATTTCGAGAGGCAAGAGTTGTATGAGTTATTTTCTTTAAAGCCTAATTAACTAATGGATATGAAAACTTGTTTCGAGAACACATATGAGTTTTAAATTTTTTTTAAATATCATGAAACTGTGATTGCTGTTATAATTGATAAATTGAGTCTTCCAAGAAGCATAGAAGATTAATACACACCTATAGATTTCCATTAGTTTTATTAATTTTTATACGGATATTTATATAATGCTTATATCAGTATTGGTAATCATGTATGTAATAATTATCACGTGTAGGTAACTATTAAGAATATAGTTACATGATATGACTAGGATTAATTTTATTATATTCAAGTAATATAATTTTTTATTCGTATAATTTCTTTACGATTATTTTTAAAAGTAAGTATGTTAGGATAAATTATTCTAACGTTCTAATTCGGTCAAGTATACAATAACAATGTTTGCTTTATTAAAAAAAATGGTTTGAAATGATACTTTTAATCTTATCTTCAATGAAATTAAATTCTGTTTCTCTTGCAATCTGCCCAGAATAGTAAACATACTTAGCATCAGAATGCTTAAGAAATTGTCAGAAATTTCGTTTAATATTAACATTTGCGTGTGTAAGAGTTAAGAAAAAAAGCAAGGTTTTGGAAACAATCTTGTAGAACTTAAGGGGTGGAGTTAAAGTATTTTTTTTTTACTAAACAAATTTAGATAAAAAAAATAGATTAGTACACGCAAATTTGAATTGAAAATATGATAAGAATAACGAACTATCGTTTGGTGTAGTTTATTTGTGGAAAGGTTAACTATATATTGACAGCTTGTTGTAAACGTAATAATTTGTGAGTAATAGTGCAGCAACTGTTGTTTTATATGTATATACACATTCGGTAAAAATAAAAAAGTTGAAGAAAATCAGTTGCATAGCTATCCTCTGTTCCGCCTTGAATATAGTGTGAGTTATGGTAATCAGAGCTGCACATGCATTTTAATTCTTAGAAATAATATTTTCTTTGCGTGAAATTAATGAATCAAAATTTTGCAGCTGTTCATAAAATATTAATGTGCTGTCAGTATCTAATACCTTTCAAGTTGTTACAAACCATAATTTTCTGTAACATTTGAACATGTTAATAATTAAAGTTACATTTAATTATAGTAAAACATGTTATTAAATAATGTTAATAATTAAAGTTATATTTAAATATTTATTTTCAGCTTCATTATTACTTAAAATCTTAATAAATTTATGCAAAATAATAAAAGTATTGATCCAAGCGTTTCTTTGGCATAACTTTGACGAACTGATAAGATATCTGTTTCTACATTTCCAATAAAAAATTTTGTGTCTAAAACGGATCAACTTTACTAATCGGGTTTTGGACATCAATTGTGATAAAGCACGTGGATTTCAAGTTAAAACTAAAGCTGTGCATTTTTAATTATTTAAAAATATCTTGCATATAACTACTTGTCCGTGTAATTACTTATTAAACGTACTAAAGTGTAATTGCCTATTCTGAAACCGATTTATACCTATATCTAATTTCTAAACGTCTCTTAAATGAAACGAGTTCAGGTTTAATAGCACTTTTTTAAATTTCGTTAGCTTTTGAAACTTAGATAATTGAAACTCATATTTGTTAAATTGCTCCCCTTTTTTATACGTCCCTATAGAATAAACAATTGTTACAAAATTAAAGAGGTACAACAAATATATAAAATGGATAAAGGGGATTAATATAAAATCAGCCATTCGTTTTGTTTCTTATCATTATAGCAATAAGTTATTTTTATATTTTCATTAACACTTTGGCATACAATAAAAATGTCAGTTAATTGCGAGGAAATAGTTTAAAATTTGAATACTAAAAAAGAATATTTTATAACAAAGCCTAAAACACTAACTGGATGAATATTAAAAATCTTTTAACCCATGAGTACTTTAACAGTATTCTATAAATTCTGTAGCACATATTTCGTACACTTGTTACTCTTTTCACTTTTTTATTATTAATATTGAGTTGTGTTTTATAATACATAATCGGATAAGTAGATTTTAATTCTTGATGTAACATTTAAATTTTGGGATTTTTTGCTTTGAATTAAATGGAATAAAGTGCATAATAATGTCCATGTGTCTAAAAAATGGAGGCTGATACATAAAAATAAAGTTTTTTATGATATGGAATAATGTACATCTCTAAATACCTTCACTATCTCGGAAACAATGCGCCAGACGTAGAAGTTCCAGTACACACACGAGAGAGGCTTAAAAAAACTTTTAAATTATTGTGCATTTTTCATAAAAAATTTTATTCTCATAAATAGCTTTTCTTTATAATGAGCATTTTGCCATTTCTCTTTTGAAATGACAATGATTATTGTGGGTCTTTTTCATACCGATTTGAGATGTTTTTTGTTATGTTGATTTAATGGAGCACTTGGTCCTTTGCATTTTGACTTTTTTAATAGTTTAATGATTCTTTTAATCTTTTATTCTTAGAATTTTCAATAATTTTGCGATCCATTTTAAGTACTCTCCACCATTTTATAAATATCTAGTATTTTTTGTAACCTATATTAGTTTTTTTTCCGTTGCTACGAAATGGAAGGATTAATAGTGTACATTTTTTTTTCTTTAATATTGCATTTTTTTACAGCTTTTATGAATTTTAATTTAGGGTTGTGTTTTTCTCATAGAAATGGGATACATTTATTGTAACTGAGAATTATTCAGTTGTAAATGGGAAGAAATTTTGTGATTGTTAAAGTTGTTGGAAAATGTAAATGATTTTGTTAACAAAAATTTGTACCCTCAATTTTTCACTTATTCATGATGCATGTAATATATATATATATATATATATATATATATATATATATATATATATA
>JAPDSC010054880.1:511383-568691 GCA_026290005.1 Latrodectus geometricus
AAAATATCTGACTTTTAGTTTAATAGCATGATATTACAAATTTAGATTATGCATGAAATAATTCTAGCAAGAAATTATTTTTTATGATATATACATAATTATAAACTCACTGAAATCATTTGAAAAGTAAAACTTAATTATTTTAGCTAATTCTTAAAACTTTACTAAAGTACAGTATAAGAAAAATAAATTGATAGTTATATTATAATCCCACTTATTTAATGAAATGTAATGAAAATAGTTTTAATTGAAACTTATTTTTTTTTATATTTTATTTTAAAAACATATTTTGATTAAAATGTAACAAACATTTAAATCATACGTTCAATCTTATTTCTGAAGGCTTACTTTAACCATATACTGTGTTTAGTTATTTCATTTGTTCTCATTTAAAAATAACTAATTATGTTGCTATTTATACTGTTAAGCTTAAACCTGATATTATGTTTCATAATAGCTCATTCACACAAAGTAATTATATAACTTTCATGTGTTTTATTTACCCCTTCTATGTATTTTAAAATATGTTTAGAAGTTACAAAAATAAGTTTTGAAGTAAAATTATCAGAATTATATATATATATGTATGTGAGTATAAAGACATTTTAATGAGAGTAATATTAGTTACTCTAATGAAGTAACGATTCAAAATTAATAATAGTTATTCCTTTATTGTGGTAATTAAATAAAATTGAAATTCTTCATTCAGTAGATTTAAATTTTAATAGCATTATGTAATTTTAAATTTCAGTGATTCTAAAATATTTATCTGCATTGTTATTAGTTACGATGTCTATGATATACCGCTAGATCAAAAAGGTACTTAACTGATAAAATATTCCTTCAGTATGTCGGTAATAGTGTATTTTTTATTATTAAGAAATATCTCCCATTGCTGTGAATAAACAAAATTTTCTCTTCAAAATTTCTTAGAAAATACAATTGGATTGAAATGAAAAACATAGTTGAAAGATTAGATTGTGCCGCAATCACTTAGATTGTATCTCATCAACTTGTGTCAGATTTAATTTTGAATCTCGTAATATAGGCATTTCAAATTATACTTGCGAGATGAGAATTGTGAAAATTACATGACCATCGTTTACTCGTCAGTGTTTACTGTGAGGATATTAACATCTATGTCAAGGCATTTATATTTGGATATTTAATCAATAATCGTTACCCAGATAGAATAGTAACAGATTAGTGGAATTGCACAATGCCAGTTTCTGTTGGATGTATTATTTTAGTGCTTCCCGAATGTTATTTGTATAATTCTGTCTATTAATTTAACGTTCTGTTAATTTAAAATTTAATCAATCGGTTTTATAAGTTATTAGTTGCGTTTTGACAATATTAAATACTATTGAAATTCCAAATTTACATTTCATTAAATATTCTGTATCCCTTATTAATCGTAAAAGTTTATAATAATATCGATTAATTTTCAAGCAATTGGATATTTCTAAGGAATACATTACATTATCTAATGATTTGAATTTTCCATAGAAATACTACATGAAAAGAGTAAAGGAATTATATTTTAAGGCATTTTATTAAATGTAAGCATTTAAATTCCTCTACATTTTTTATTTATTTTGTGAATTAAAAAAAAAAAATTCTGCAAAATTTAAGAATGGAAATAAATTAAAGAATTAAACTATTTATTTCAAATTATTTTTATAGTTTGTTTTTTAAATGAAGCAATTAAGATTCCCGTTTGTATAAATTGATCTTGCATCTGGTTAGAAATTTGTGATGAGATTTATGGTATTTCTCCTAAAATTATGTATTATAAAGAAATATAGGGCTTAGAATTCTTGATATTTATACACTAATTCAACACAATAAATGTTCTAGTTTAACTTTTCAAGTATATCAAAATATATTTGCATGAAAATCATTCCTCACCTACACACTCAGTACTATAAGAATCTCATTTTATTCAGGTTTGCTCTTATATCTGTAAATTCATTCTATTCATATATTGCAAAACTTTGTATGAATAATAGCAAGAAAATAATTCTCATTTTCTAAGTTCCCTATTCCTATTCTTCTGATCAAAACGTAAACTTTTGCAATAGTTTTTAACCAATATATAGACTTGATAGTCAATTACATCATTTTAATACAATGTAATTTCTAAATACACATTGTAGAGAGATTATTACAATATTTGTATTAATAATTAAAGCTTAGCCCTTAATTAACTCAATGTTTTATACTAAATGTTAGATTTGCTTCTAATCATTGAAAAAATATTTATTTGGGTATTAATCTGACAATGTTTTTAATCATACATTTCTGTAAATTTCGAAAATTAAAATTCTAAATGGAAAATTTGATTATTTTTTAGAAATGCTATTAATTTATAAAAATTTATTTTATTTTAATAAATGTATGAAGATATTTTAAAATTTACTCGTATAAATATATTGTTTTCTGAATTTTTTAGCATTTTGTGCTTATTTAACATATGTTCATTAAAATCTAATTTGTGTTACTCATTATAATTTAAAATATCTTTCATCACAGAAATTTTATTTGTAAAAAATGTTTCATTTATCGGAAATCTGTTTTTTTAGAGAAAATTTCTTTAACTTGTCATAAAAAATTGTTATATATTAAGGAACTTAGATTAATGAATTTTAAAATTTTGCTTTATTTCTGGTAATATTTATTTTTCGAATTAATTTTAATCAAGGAAAACCGACAAGTATCGGAAAAATATTTGTGCTTTCTATTATTTCATGGTTTTCCTAAAAAATACAAGCAACAACAGTGAAAGATAATCCAATAACTTTAAAATATCTTTTAAATGAATGATTAATAATATTGAAAACTATGTGCATCAATTAATCTAGAAGGCTAATATTAAAAGATAATGTATGTGTATATCATATTAAATGTTCTTTCAGAAGAAAGAATGAACCTACTACCTACATACAGTTGCAAATAAATAATTGAAGGTATTTTATTACATTAATAATATAATTAACTTTAATTATAAACAATTGATTTTATGCATCTGAAGAATAAATCAAGAAATATTAGATTCATATTTCAAACTGAGAAATAAATAACATAATCATTTTACTGTATCAATCTGAAGAAACAATAATTTGAGTTATACCTAGTAATTAATGTAGTTTTATCAATCGATAGTGCATAGTAGTTTCAATTCATGGATATTAGTGAAAAACTCATTTTGATGAAAAAGCTTAAGTTTTGATTTAAAAGAAATATTTTTATAACACTCACTCTTACTTTTTTGTACATCAATTGAATATAAATAATGAGTGCTAATGAGCTAATAATAAAGTTAAATTTAAAGCACTGAATATTATTAAAATTTATTAAAGTAAAGAACTTAATTAAAATTATAACTGTCTATCAAAATTTTTACAACTTATGATACCAGACTGTTTATACAAATTTCAGTTTCAGGAGAATTCCAAATTATGTAAAACTCAAACTAGGTCTGTTTTTTTTTATTTAGTCATAGTATTCGATGAATCATCAGTAAAAGAATGAATTGTTGGAAGCATCATAAAACTGAGAAATTAGATAGAAAACGAAGAATAAAAATAATTGGTTTTCCAAATTATTCTTTAATTTGCGTCAAACTAGTAGATGGTCATCATGCATTCAAGTACAGTCTGATGTGTTTGTAGTAGGTCTGGATCCAATTAATCCATTATTGAGATTGGTAAAGAGCAACAAATCAACACAACTAATTTATCACTTTGATGATTCACATGTCTTTCAAGTAAAATTATTTAAATAATTATTATCTTCAACTTTCTGAAATAAATATTTCTATATTATGAAGTAATGATTATTAAAATATTTTTATTGCAGAAATAATATAACTTTACAGTAAGAAAATGATAAATTTGTTTAAGTACAGTGTGAAAATATTGTATACACATTAAGAACTTTTATATACACTTGTATTATTTTTCATATTAATTTCATTATTAACATATAATATTATATTAAGCTCTTTAAATCTAAATTACACTTACTGCATTATTCCATGAAAAAATAAACATGATGGAAAATCATAAGTTAGATTTAAGAACAAAAATATTTACTTTCATTGGGATAAAAAAAATTACTAGGAGAAAAATTCTCTAATTTATAATTTGAGGAAAAAGTATTTATGGCTCCTTATTTTTACATCTTAAGCTTGTTTTTCCTGAATATAATAAATCACACAAATATAATAATAATATCATCATGAAGATTTGATTTTTGAAAACCCAGCACTCTTCTAAGGGGGAAGTTGTGCGTATATTCATTTTCAACAAGTAACATTTTTTTCAGATGAATCTGGCAGCTTTCCAAACAGCTTGAGGTACTCTAGTTATGAAAACAAGGTTATTGAAGTGTGGCATGAGCTTCCTTCCTTTTGAATTTTATGATTGAAAGAGACATTAACGTTCACATAGTGGCAAACAAATGAGATTTTTGAATTATTCTTTAAGCAAGTAGAAAAAATTCCGTACCTTATTTATTGTGATATAGAAATAAATGCCAAATTAATGAGCAATAAAATTAACATTGTTATACATTAGGGACCATTAAATTTTTATCTAACAGAACATAATAATGTAATTAAAAAAATCATATTTGATTTATGTATTACAAAACTATTATTTTTTTTCATATTTTTACTATAATGTTTCGGTTAACGATAGTTTTCTTGATGAAAATTACTAATTTTACCATTTTCCAATATTATGATCTATTTAACTCTACGATAAAACCCAAAATATTCAGAAAGCTCTGGACTTACGAGTTGCCAAGTTAAGTTGAATCAGACTAATATTGAAAAACTTGGCATTTGAAGCCACATGAACCTTGAAAGTTTAACAACTTCATTGTGGTTACAGAAAAAGAGGACTTTTTCTTATCTGAATGAGAATAGCTTTAAATCAGCATAAGCAAACCAGCATCGTTTTATTATATAAATTTTTTTATTATCTAATACATAGATTATCACATAAATAAAAATTTAGATATTTGTCATAGGTTTTTCCTTAAGTTTCGTGATTATTTTCCTGTTATCTTCTCTTAGAAAAACTTCACACCACAAGGGCATTTTTATTAAATAAGCAATATTATCCTTACAGTAATTTGTTGTGACTTGAATGATTGATAAATTTTATTTTATTTTTTTAAGTTCTAAAATTGTTCCTACTGCAGAATCTTTTCAATTAAAGCATTATGCATACGTTAAAATTAAATTTAGAATTTAAACTATTTAAGAAAATAATGATTAAAATTATTAAACTAAACACATTTTAATTATATACTAATATAAATGAATTCGGAGATATAATATAAATTATACGATTATAAAGTGGGAAAAAATTAATTTTGAAAAATCTCATCGTGTTTATTGATTTCCAGTCTATTTTGATTCATATTAATGAAAGAATGTTTTTTTTTAACTGATATAATATGTAAATAAATTCGGATGCCTATTTTATTAAAAATGTAATATTTAGAAATGAGTTTTATTTTTAGAGAAACTTTTTCCAATATTAAAAATGCCACCATCCTGTTCTGTTTAATTTTATTTCCTTTTTACTCAGGAACACAATTTATTGACTGTAGCTTAATTTTGTTAATAGGTAAATGCACAACACAGTTTACTCATTTTTACAAATTTATGAACGATTCCTGTGAGAAAATTGAAATATTGAAGGAAAATTAATCGTAATCGCTTCACAAAATAAAGGTTAAATTATTTGTTGATCTCTTTTATCTAAAAGCTGTGCAAATAATGAACTAGGCAGAGGAGAACAGCACTTTGTACTTTAACTTTTATGCTTAGCATGACTAAAGCCAATAGTTCCAGGATTTATTGCCTCCCTGGGAATGAGGAACCACTTTAATAAGCTTACGGAGGAAACTTAAGAATACTTTGCCCGATGAGTTATGGTAAGATGCAGTGAGATAATTGGCAATTCCTTTATTTCATCATTTTCAACGTAATCTTTGAAGAAAATTAAAATTTATCTCTCATATTAATGATGCGAAGATGCCTGGAATGAATATGTTGCATGAAGGGTGTAATTTAAATCACAAAATTCTCAGTATTAATTGTTCTTGGAAAATGCTAAATTAAATGTAAGTTCTTTTGCAAGAACACTGTAAGATTTGCTTTGTTTTCCTATTAATCTGACACCTCGGTTGCTAATCTTTAGGGTTCCAATTTCTACAATTTTTCCTTACTTCATTTCTGACTTCCACCGTGTAATTAATTTAAGCTACGGTGATGCATATTATCCAATTTCAAACCGCACAGTGATAATTGTAATTTAGTGTCTGTTCCATCTTCTTTGAATCATCCTTTTAATATATCAAAGTCATTCGCTTTCAATCTTTTGGGGAATAAAGAACTACTTTTTTCTTACATTTCGGATAACGATATATCTATTTCGATTTATTAATTTTTTTTGGCTTGTTTGGATTCTATTTTAAGTTTCGTTCTAAGAAATAGATTACGGTATTTCATAGAGTAATTGAAATTATCCTTCATAAACTTGAGTTATTTTTTTTAAAATAATTTTAAGCGAATAAGATAATTACGTATTCTTTTATCTATATAAAGTGTCTGATCACTTAATTATTCACTTTTAAATTTAATACTGAATTTAGTTTTAGAAAATTAAAAAAATCTTTAGTTAGTAATTAAATAGTACTGTTAAATTTTATACTTATCTTTTTCTCCATTACTGTCTTAAAATTATTTATGTACTGACTTGAATATAGTGTTTAAATATTGTATGATTTGAAATTTAGGTGACTGTTTAAATAAATGATCGATGTTTGGAATTTTATCGAAAGCAAAAATTGTAAGTGATAAAAAATAAAAATTTTGATGGTATTTCTATACTTTTTAGTAAGTGCGTATTGGTGTTTCTAGTTAAATAGTTATTAAATTTCCCAATAAAATCTGTAAAAGCATCCAGTCATAAAATAATTATTTAAGTAAAAGTTTCCATAAATAACCCATTTTCTTTCATTTTACAGTATGCCATATACATGGCATATTCCATAGTTTCCAGCTTTTCGGTTTGTTATTGAAAGATTGGACATAACATATTATATATTTTATTTATTTTCTCTATTTTTAAATGTTTTTATGATAAATTATAAACTTTCAAATAATTATTTCAAATTCAAAGTTCTCCTTTTACTATTCAGGTTTTTAATTTCCTTAGAAAAGGCATAACTTAATCTTTTCATTTTTTTATGAATGTGATACCATGGTTATAAATTTTGGATTAACATCGAGATGTAAAATTATTTTCAATCTTTGTAGAATTAGCATCAGATAAGCCAATATTAATCAGAAAGTCAATGTATATATTAAGACAATTCGGATCACAATTCGAATTATGATAATCTCACCCCACATTTTTATACGATTCATTCTCTCTGAGTAGTGATTAGATCACATTTTGATATTAAATATGCAGGTTGATTGTGAAACATTAAAATATAAATGCAACTTCTTATTTCAGACATTTTACTTAAAAAAACTGAGTCAACACACATAATAGATAGAGTAAGTTCTTAAATTAATGATGTTTCTTGTCACGAAACATGGTCATCATTTTTGCGTAACTAGCCTAATAGTTGAGTAAAAATGTATTTGTCTTGTCGTAAGTGAAATTATACCGATATTTCAAATTCCGTATTAGTTTTTCTCCAGACTATATCATTAAACTTTTGACAAAGTGAATATAATGTTGCAATACCTCTGCGAAATATTTTTATAAGCTAGCTTAATAAATCTTTTTTTAAATTTAAAATAATTCTTACAGCAAATAAATGATAAAAATATACACAAAATAATCTGAAAGATAAGTATCATTTACTTGACCTTGTAACTTTATCACTATTGCATGTAATCTCAACTTCATAAACTTTTGAGGAAAAGCTCCATTAATATGGAAATATAAAATTTGTTTTTTGAAATATTTTCTGAAAAAATAATTTTGCTCTAAAAACAAGTTTGTTTAATAAGTAAAAATTATTTAAAATAATAATTGATATTCATATTTTCACAAGTGGATATATTTTATTACAAGAATTAAAATATACATATGAAGAACTGTTATTGTTGTTGTTTTCAATCCCATCTGGGGTAGCGGAGCTACACCAGATCCATAAGTTCATATACCCTCAAAAAATCGAGGAATAGGAGAGGTCTCTCAAGAAACTCTTCCATGGTAAAATCGAGGCAAACAAGAATATGTTGAGGACTAGCCTCGTTGGAGTAACAATTTTTGCGGGTTTAAAAGTTTGGAACGCCCGCTAAAAGTGAGGCCCTTAGTGTGCCCACTGACATATCTGCTGATTACGGCTTGGTCGGCACGTGTGCCCTGAAAGTCAAGGGCACCTGCGGGACGCTTACGGAGGTACCAAACGTGATTTGGTGGGACAAGCCAGGCGTTATTGACAGTGTTTTTGAGTACCCACCTTAGCCAACTGATCAGCGCGTTCGTTACCAAGTAGACACACGTGAGAGGGTATCCACTGGAAATGGATGTCATGGTAGGCTGACAGGTCCTTTAACAAAAGAAGGATTTTGACACTAGCTTGGTCTGTTATACTCTCCCTATTGCACAGGTGTTGAATACTGCTACGACTGTCAGTGAAGATCCAGATATTCCCGAAGTTGGCTTCAATCCTTATCTTTTTCAGCCCTGATAAATAGCTAAAAGTTCACTGCGAAACACTGAGCAAAAATCTGGGTTTCTTAATGATCTTGTATCTTGGCCTTCATTAGGATATAAAAGATAAGTTTCTTGGGCAACTGTTACGCAAACCAGAAATTATTCTGGCTGCAGCCAGTTGGACTTTCTTGAGTTTCTGGAGGTTACTGGGTGAAGCGCAGGAGTAGACCTGGAAACCATATTCCAAAATGGGTCTCACAAGGGCAGTATAGGTTGTTCTAAGGGTGTCAGGGCTGGCATTCCAGTCTCTGCCAGCTATATACTTTAGAACATTAAGACGTCTTCTACTCTTGTCCACCAGGGAGTCAATGTGTTTATTACAAAGAAACTCTGGTTTCACCATAAAACCCAAGTACTTGGGACTTTTGTCATAAGGCATCCGAACTCCACCCATGGAAAGTTGAGGCTGGTAGTTATATAACCGTCTATTAGGGGTAAAAAATGAAGTCACCGATTTTAAGGCATTGAAAAGAAGTTTGTGGTCTGCCGCAAAATCACTAATGGATTGCAATGACTTATTTAAATGCAGTTCAAGAGAATCAACATCCCGGCCAGAAGACCACAGTGCAATGTCATCAGGAAAGATTGCAGTATTGCAGGTATCAGAGATCTTGTTCTCAACACCAACTAAAAACAAGTTAAAAAGAGTAGGACATAAAACAGATCCTTGGGGGACCCCCTGGAAAAGTTTAAAACAGCGAGATAAAGAGTTTGCAACTTTAACTTTAATATGTCTGTTACGTAAAATGTCAGATATCCAAGATAGAGCGTTTCCCCGAATTCCGAAAGAGCTGTAAAGTTTAATGAGCAGTTTATTGGTCCAGACCCTTTCGAAGGCCAAAGTTAGGTGCAGGAAGGCTGCAATGGAATGATGAGTGGGATTCTTATTCTGTGCGTCCTTGATGCTCTGGCTGAGGAAGAGAACCTGGTCCATAGTGTTATGGCCTCGCCTAAAACCGTATTGCTCGCGAGGAATCAAATTGTTTTCCTGAAGGTGAAAGGTAAGTCTGGAGAGCAACATCTTTTCCATTATCTTACAAGCAATACACGTTAAAGCTATGGGTCTAAAACTCTCAGGAGAATCAGCTGGTTTACCAGGTTTCCTGATGGGTATAATGAGGGCTCTCTTCCAATCACGGGGAAGTCTACCATTCTTCCAAGATAGATTGAAGACCAACAACAGCCGCTGCTTTCCCTCAGGACCCAAATGTGTTAACATGTGGCCGAAAATCCCATCTGGTCCAGGTGACTTGGAAGGGTCAACATTTTTAAGGGCAAGATCTAGTTCGTGTTTTGAAAAACAATCCTTGAAAATAGGATTGCCACAAGTAGAGCTGCGACAACCATGTACCAGTCTTCTAGCTTTTATCTCGGTTTGTTTGTCATTTTGTCCAAAAGATAAACGGCTTGATCTGCTGTAATGGTCAGCCAATAAATCTGCACTGGCCCTATCATTGCGAGGGATGACACACTGATGTCCAAGAACGGTATTTGTGTTTTCTTTTTGAGGTTGATGTTTCCCAAGACTCTTGGCAAGTTTCCATAACCAAGTGCCTGAGGTTCTGAAGTCCAGTTTTTTTGCAGAAATCTCTCCATTTGTTCCTTTTTAGATCACAGTATATGCGTTTGATCTCAGCGTTCAATGCTTTGAGTTTCACTCTATGGGACTCAGTATTACTGTTCATTAGGGTAGTGTGTAATCTATTCCTTTCTTCAATAAGAGGTTTAAGTGAGTCTGAACAATGAGTAAAAAACGGTGTATATTTTTTGATTCTTCTCCTAGGAATGGACTGCTTGGCAGCATTAATGATAATATTCTTAAAATTAGACCAGCAAGTTTCGATATTTTCAAAGGGGTCAGTATTTTTAAATGCTTGTTCAGTCAATTTTTCAAAAAATTGCCAATTAGCTTTTCTAAAGTTCCAATGACAACCTGATAAATTTGATTTTGGTGTCCTTCTATTAATCTCGATCAGGATTGGTAGATGGTCGCTGCCCACACTATCGAGGACTTTCCAACTACAGGAAGGAAAAATATCCGAACTAGTGAAAGTCACATCCAGCGCCTCAGTGGAACTGTAGCTAAAAGAGGAATGGGTAGCCGTCCCATCATTAAGAAACAAAGGAACATGAAGAACTTATATCACTCTCTAAATGTATATTCTGTATTTCTTGAAATATAAACATTGGCAGTAAAATTTTTTTAATAAAATAATGGGTTAAAATATAGAAATTGTCACTAATGAATGAAATTTTCCAAAATTTCTCCCTAGTGAAAGCTAACATCCAAACTAGCAGTACTCTGTCCCTTGATTCTACAGTATTCTTGATATCGAATTATATCTTGCTGGAAAAATGAAACAGAATAAAGTAGTTTTCCTTCTTGAATCCTTAAATAACCTCTGAAATCGTTAAACTTAATCACACCAAACACAGCTTATTATTTAAATATATCTAAAAAAATAGTTTCGGAAAAAAATTTTATTTGCTAGAAGTTGCGTTTGTTGAAATAAGTTGATGTATACTATTTTTGAAGCCTAATTTTATTGGATACATAATAAAACATACTGATTTTGAACTATTGGGTATTTTTTCTTTCACTTGGTGTAAAAGCCGTGTAAGTCCCCCCTCCCAAAAAAAAAAAAAAAGCTTGGATTAGTCAATATTTTTCACATTTTCCGATCTTTTTCTTTCTTATTGATCTTATTCTTTAGTGTTCGCTAGTTAATTGATTTTTATCTTTTTACACAGCAGTTTTGTGTAGCTTGCTCCAAACACTTTCTCCTTTCGCTTTTATCCCCTCTAACAGTTTTTTCGATGAAATTTATAATACATCAGGGAAGACTTTATTCCATATCCTCCCCTACAAAAATGACGCTATAGAAAATGAAAAGAAATCTCTGAAAGAGCTATTTCGGAACATCTGGCTCTCCAGTTTTGTCATTTAATTTTATATCCAACCACTTTCAGTTGCATCTATTGTTACATCAAAACACGTCAACAATTCTTGTGAAATGTGTCACCTTTAAAAAGGACAGCCTCTAGGAGATTTTACGGAGCACAATATATACTTTTGGAAGGAAGAAAAAAGTGCGTGTATAGCGCAGAATATCGGCAGATACTTTCGAGTTGGACAGTTGCTTGTTACGAGTTTAGTAGAGATGAGATTTAGGTGGAGGAAAAAAAATGGAATTCTACCTACTAGACGGTACTATCAATGGACTTCTGTGTATGTGAGAGCATATTTTCTTTCATCAAAGTCTATTTCACAAGATCTGTGAGCTCTTTGAAACTATCTGCTTTCACATCTTTTGTCGAAACGTTTCCCCAAAAAATTTTGATACCCTTAAAAACCTAAAAATCGTCATTTTTTTCCATTCGGCAAGGTGAAAGTGTTTTTTCTGCTCTTTTGTATTGATGGTAAACTCGTAGTCATCAAATAGAAATATTGTAATTCAGAAAAGTTTGATTCGGCTGGTTTTGAAAATATCCTTTTAATGACAAATTCTATATCCGATTGTAAGGAAGTTGAGTGCCTGCGGGTGACAAACATTAAGTTATTTAAAAGGATTTAGTTAAGAAAATAATTCTTATTCAAGACATTTGCCGATGCTCGATATACATGGTGCTTTATTATATATACATTTATTATTTTAAATTCAAACAAAAAAATTAGTGAAAATAGTTATGTAGTATTTCGGGAAAAATTCAGATTTCTTTTGTAAATATTACTAATGAAGTTTCTTAAATTTTAGAGCAAAACAAAATTGATAAATATCCAAAAAATGTAAATTGATCTGTGGATTAATATAAGCGTCTTCAAAGTTAGAGAAATTAGATGGAAAAATATACTTTAAATTGGAGTTATTTTAATGAAAATAGAATAAATTATTTTTGAATATTCTGCATTGTATATCAAATTTTTTACACAACATAACATTGACATCGATTTTCACTTGGAATTTATTTTAAAGCCCTCAGTAATTCAAACACGTTCTAATACTTCGAAAGACAAAACATATGAAAGCCATCAAAGAACTAACCCCATCCAGCAGTAACTGTTTAAGTTTTTTTTTTATTATTATTATCATGAAAGATTTTATTGTGGTGAACATATCAAAATAAACAACATTTTAATTTTATACTTAGCAATTTATCCTTTTTAAGTTTTGAATTTAATTTAAAAAACCTTTATTTTTCTTATGAGTTAATTACATTTATTTTTAGTAGACTAGATGCACAATATTTAAGAAATTGTAACAATACTTTTCTAAATATCTATTAAAGAAAATGCTAACGATGTATCTCTGCTAAACTTTAGGAATTCATTTTAGCTGTAGAAAGCCCTATTAATTAGTATATTTCTAATTAAGTAAAAAACAATGCTGGACATGCGCCTTGTACAAAAGAAAGCATTTTTATCGAATTTAAGGGAAATTGTATATATCTCATTATGATTTTTCGTTCTCAAAAGATCTGATGAGAATTTCGTCAAGAAAAACCACTTAAAATGTTTCGTAACAAGTTTTTTCTCCTTTTATGCTTTTGATGTTTTTTCTTACCCTTTTTTCTCTAATCTTCCTTTTACCCTCCCTAAAGATTCGGGTTATGAAAAGTTATTAATCATCGACACTGCAAAGAAAGGCTTGCTTTGTGTTTTGTAAGGTGGAAGATTCTTCTCTTGAAACGCTTTCATTCTAAAAAGGGGGAAGAAAAAAAAACTCGTTTGTGTTTTCCTTTTTATGAAAGATTTAATATATCCTTCGCTGAAAGAGTTGTAAAAGTATAAAAATAATAAAAAAAAAAGAAAATTGTATTTTTTTCTACAGTGTTTGTTATTGTATTTGACGTTAAATAATTTTGATCCCTTGGGTAAAGGCGTTATTTTCTTTTGTAAAAGAGAACTTAGTGGCTTGTCTAATGAAACTTGTTTTATATTGAATATTCTTAATATTAATAGGGTCCACGATAAATTATTTTTTAAACAAATTGTTTTTTCTTTAGTGCTGTATTCTGCAAATAAAATTTTAATGGAAGAAGCAAAAAATTTATATTTTTCGAGCAACGAATTTTTTTTTTGCTCGTTTTTGGAAGAACTCACGAGGGTTATAGTAAACACGTTTAGAGAGACATTGTATTAGCATATGTCTATTGTATTCCCTTGTTTCAATAATGATATTCTGTGCTTTTGTGTAAAATAATTAAGAAGGTGTGTAATTGTAACTTCAAAATCAATTTTTTTAAGAAATGTGTTATTCCTTATACATTTTCAATATAATGAATCTTTTTTTTTTATATGATGCAAAATTTGCAGGCCACTGTTTATTTTTTAAAAACGGTTTGAAACTTTAAAGGAAAGCATGTTTTCAGCAAAATTTTACAATAAATATTTGTATAATTTGTAGAAATCGAGATGAAAAACTATTGTGACAAGTAATTCTATGCATTTTGTTAAAATGTTGCTAAAGTAGCAGAAAAAAAATCCTGTACGTTTAGTGTTAATTAGTTATGAAAGTAAACTATTTTTATATTCCCCTGCAGAAAACATTTAATATTTTTAAGAAATGCTGTTGTGTGTTAATGGGCTTAGAAATTAAAAGGAACTGGTTTGTTTTAATTCAAGTTCGGTATTTGTGGGTTTGATTTGGATGTTTAAAATCTTCTAGAATTCTAATTAATTTTTAGATTCTGATTTAATTAGCTCTCTTGTCTTAATATGTATCTGACATTTTAATTAATATTATTATTAAATATATTTTTATGTTATAAATGAAAACTTTTCCCCATAAGAAAAAACAATAATATTTAGTTTATACATCTGATAAAATATTATGTAACAGACTTAGAAAGAATATAAAATTTTAATTTAATAATTAAATATTGTATAAAAAGATTGTTATATTATTTAAAATTCAAAGATTACAATACTATTTCAGGACAAATATTTCTCAGTATTTATTTAAATTTTTTCTAATACTTTGTCCTTATAAATCTACTAGAACATATTCATTCGTTAAATTATGGATACTGTGAAATAATTAAATTATATTTCTACAATATGAAATAAGTTTATTTTAATCGTTCGCTCTGAATTATGAACCCATTTTTTAAATTTCATTACTTTAAAACTTGACTTTCTATTAAAATTTTATGTAGATGCCTTTTATTTAAAAGATAAAGTTCTTAAAAGTAATCAGTTTTATTATTTGAATTCCTATTTTATTAGGATTTTTTTTTCAAATTACTGCTCAACGAAAAATAAAATGTTTTGTTTTTAGAAATTTAGTTATTTTATTTTGTTCTCTACATTTATTTCATATTGCTTCACTTATTTATTTTATGAACATTCATAAGGCAATTTTTAGTTTTTAAGATTCAATATCAAAAAATAATCTTTTTTTTTTTTTTTTTTTTTTTTTTTTTTTTTTTTTTAAATAAAATAGAAGATGTATTTTGTAATTTTATGAAACTTTGAATGGTAATGTTCAAATTTTCTATTTATTTGTATTTAACTATTGAATGGTATAAAAATAAAATTTGTTTTAGTAGCTAATTATTAATAAAATTCAATTTTGAAGCTTTTATTCAATTTTGCATCATTTTGTCAAAATTATTTATTTAATCGAAATAATTTTCCAAAAATCATTTTTTTTTTGGCGTAATAAATATGCAAAAGGTATTACATCACTCTCTCGTTTATAATATGCATACAACTTCATTTGATATTTAAAATTTAATCATACATGACTATATGTAAGATAAAGTATTGTATATACTAATTTTTACTTATACGCTTTAATAGATAATGTACTCTACAAGTTTTCGCATCTTCTATTGTTATTTTTTGGATAATGATTTTGATCATTGTTATCTTAAAAAATATTGAGAAAAAGTCATCGATATCTGATATTTGTATGGAAAATGGGTATAAAGGCTTGTATTAGTAAAAACTATCAATAAATATTTTACATTATTTTACTGGTTTATATGGATATTATTGCATAATTTCTCATCGGTTTATTAATTGACTAATTTTAAATTAAAAAAAGAAAACAAAAAAATTACATTTTCTATAAGCCTCAAGTTTAGAGTAAAAATAGATTTCCGATATTACATTTTTTGTCACTAGGAAAAAGTGAAGTACATTAAAAATATTAACTGATAAATTTTTCAAAATATCCAGAGTTTCCATCCTTCATTTTTAGTTAAGTGAATCAAAATTTTAGTAAAATAAAAAATGTCTTTGAGGTAATCTGTCATTGCCAAGTTGACAGTTACCGTTTTCTGCTTAAGCTAATTGCAAAAAACCCAACTTCCACTCCATTAAGGAGCATTTTCAGTTATTGATCGAAATATTTACTTGTTTGTACATAGTTTGTTCTGAATTGTATCAAATATTCATAAAATGGAGTTATTTGACGTGTCTACATTGCTCGTGATTGCTCTTATTTTGCTGAATATTGTAATTCTGAGAATGTGTATGAAACGATTTCCATGTGTTGCTAGTGGAACAAATTACTCCTTTTATGTTATGCGAGTAAATTATTTATTAAAAATTCTTATAGTAAGTAAAACTCTTAAGTTTTTTCTACTTGGTTTTAATATTTTCTGTAAAGTAATTTTAATATTTATACAATAAACAGTTTTACGTATATTCCGCTACAGATGTTGGACTAAGAATTAAGGTTGGAATTTCTATAAGCTAAAGCTTTTCTCCAAAATGTTTCTTTATAATATACATTGCTTGTATTTATTTAGTGGTTATATATATACTTATGAAATAAGGTATATAAATTAGAATAACAAATCAATCAAAATTTAAATTTAGAAATTTAATCATAGATCAAATTAAAAAAAATTAATCATGAATCAAATTTAAAAATTGTAATCCTAAATCTAATTCAGAATTTTTTTTTAAATCATAAATCAAATTTAAAAATTGAATCTTGAGTCAATTTTGGAAATTTAATTGAGAGAAATTTAAACATGAAACAAATTTAATTTCACTTTTGCTTACTTTTCTGGAACCTGACCTGTATTGTTCATGAAAAGGAATGTATATTTATCAATCTTAATAATTATTGAATCAATTTTTGATCTGACGGTTTCATTATAAGATATTTGCTGGAAATAAAATTTTAATTTTTAAAATTCAAGGGTTACTTTATTATATAATGATTATAATAATTTATAATTATGTTATTTACATTTCGAATGTTTCTTCGCGGCAATAATATAAAATGTATTAAATTTTTATGTATATAAATGCAACTTTGATTTGAATTATTCTCTCTAAAATATCCTCTTTCAGCTAGTATATATATATATATATATATATATATATATATATATATATATATATATATATATATATTAGTTAAAACATTTTTACTCTTTTTCTTTCTTTGATAATGGTACCGCTAAATTTAGTTCTAAATTTTTCCTAAGCAATTAATTTTCTTCGCACTTGACTTCTACATTTTCCCACTCTAATTAGCAATTAATTTTTACCTCTTATTTGAAAAAAAAATTATAATTAATTCTCCAATTATGTGGGAAAAACTTGCCTTCTCATCATAGTTTTTCACGTTAATTTACTGAAACTTTCCAAAATCTCTCTTCCCGATAGTAAAAGAAAATCCACTTAAAAATATTTATTTTTAGTTTGAATATGCAACACTGACTGCGTTTAATTAATGTTTAATCATGGATTTTACTGTCTTTTTCTGATAAATTCTTGAGATTTTTTTTTCTGTTTTATTTGTTATTTGAAAGTTTGCGAACACGTGAAATTTTACCGGAAACTTGTTCTTCAGGGCAAACTTTCATGATATTAAATTTAAGTAATTTGAAGTTTGAATATTTAATGAAATGTAAATTTTAATAATTGTGTTCATTTTATAAAAAAGGGTTTAAATTATTTTTCAGTCAATAAAAATTCCTTTTAGAAAAAAGAATCTGCCGTGTTTAATAAAATTAAATGATATACTGTTTATTGTGTTTTTTTTAATTTATTGTTCAATAATTTTTATTAAATTAATTTATAAAAATTATTGAACATAAGCAAACCTTTAAACAATTAAAAATTTTATCTGGAAAATGCTTAATTGTTTGTTTTTTTAAGCAATTTATAAAAATTTCGCTTTTAATCAGTTATATCCATTTTTTGAATAAAATATTTTTAATATACAAATTTATTAGAAAACATGAAAACTTTTTGTATTGACTTTGATACATTGACTTCCTTACTCAATTTAGGCTTTAAAGTTTTCTGTTTACAATGAACAAAAAGGAATTGTATTAGTAACTGATGAAATTACTCAGGTAGAATAATTTTACTATAATAAATTTAGTATATTTTTGCTTATGTTTCTCTACATAAATGTAAAAAAGTATGTCTCTAAAATCATAATTTAATCTTTTGTATTATTTATAGCAATATATTTTATCTCATTTGCGAACAAAGAAAAGTTATCAAATTGTTAAGTGCTCAATGTTAAATTTCCAACATTTTTAGTTTTATAGAAATTAGATTTATAAGAAAAGCTCAAACGTTAGAAAAAATCTATAAAAATGCATAAATATTTGTTAATTCTTATATACCTGCTACATTAGCAGCTATTAAATGATATTTGAATAGTTATTTTAAATGCTTAAAGGGAAAATGCGCAGTATAGAATGATATATACATATCAAGAACATTTTATTTTGTTGTTTTTATTCAATTTGGTGAAGGCATAAGCCCCTTATGTTTCATATAATATATTATTTTTGACAGACTATAGAATTATTCATTTTATTGATATTTGAAGTCTCAATATCTAAATTATGTTAAAAAAACAATGTAATTTAAATTCATTGTTTTTATATTATTTTTAAATAGGCTGAAATTGTATCTCTTATGTTGTATTTAATCTTTTATTCCTAGACATATTTATTTATTTTAAATTTTGACATTATTTTAAATTTTGCTTCTCTCACTTTATTTTCAACACATACAACAATATAAATATGCATCCTAATTTCAGAATTTAATTCCCTAAAAAAAGTTTCAGTTGTAATATTACATTTGCATACACATTTTTCTTAATTAAAGTTATCTTATAAGAGGTGGTAATCAAGAAAAATAATTTTGAGAGTGAGAAACAGTGAGATGGAATCTCATTATTGAAACCTTTCAGTTTTTGGATGGTATAAATTTTATGGTTTTCAATCTAGAAATTTTACTCGCAAAATTCTGGATTTTAAATTAATTTTTGATATCTCAGCTGGGTTTTTTAAACTTTTACATTACTTTTAATAGTCGACAAAAAATATGGAAAGATTTTTGAAAGTGTGTAATTGATATATTAAAAACTATTTGATGCATTTATTAATTTTTGATAATAATAAACTCATAATATTGTACGAGCATGATATTTTAATCAAGCAATACTTCTTAGTAGGTAATATTTTTGGGCTAATTTGCAATTTAATTCCATTTTATTAAGAATTTTTCATGTTGCTCTTAAGTAACAGATATTTGTTAAAGTATGTTCGCTTGTCAATTTTCAATATTAAAAAATATTCATTATTTAAAGTGGATGGTATTGCAAATAATTTGGCCAAGAACCAAATCCTGGGAATATATCCATCTATCAGTTATCGAATATGATCTGTCAATTATATTAAAAGTGATAATCTGACAAAAAATAATTGTTTTGAAAATCCTTTGACTAACAATTTTTAAAATTTTAGTAGTTTTGCCCAGACAATTTGTTCCGATTAACAGCTTAATGGACCTGACTATGTTTTTTCTATAGTTTATTATAGACGTGTTACAAATATCAAAGTAACTTAATATAATTTTATTAAGATTACATCAAAAATGTTCTTAATTTCAGTTTAAAATAATTTTAATCAAAGGCCAATGATTTAATTAACGTATTTTGTAATATATATATATATATATATATATATATATATATATATATATATATATATATATATATATATATATATAAAACTATACAATTTAATATCAATAAGAAGAATTCAAGAAAAAGAATGTTATATAATATAATTAAAGAAAAAGCAAAGGGACCACGTCTTCATCAGGAAGGAGATGGTCAGCTATGCAAAACAGACACCCTCTTCTGACTAACACGAAAGACAGAGTTCTAAAAATGTTCGTGTTATTTTCCCGAAGAGTGTCTCTTAAGAAGAAAATACAACTATATCAAAATTTAAATAAATAGAATCAAAGTAATACAATGAAAAATAAGCAAAGCAATACAAAAACAAAGCAATACACAATGAGAAAAATATATTAAATGCAGAAGAATATGGTTGCCAAAAGTAATAAGAATTTTTTTATTTTTTCAAGTTAAGTCAAAAAGTTAGTTTGGCACAACCATATTCTTCTTTAATATATATTCTTCTGTATTTGATAAATTTTTCTCATTGTATTGCTTTGCCTATGTATTGTTTCGGCTATTTTTCAATGTATTACTTTGATTCCATTTATTTCAATTTTGATGTAGTTGTATTCTCTTCTTATAGAGACACTCTTCTGGGGAATAATACGAATATTTTTAGATCTTTGTCTGTCGTGTTAGTCAGAAAAGGGTATCTGTTTTGCATAGCTGACCATCTCCCTCCTGATGAAGACGTGGTCCCTTTGCTTTTTCCTCAATTATATGATATTACATTGTTTTTCTTAATTTTTTCTTGATATTGTCTTATTGATATTAAATTGTATAGTTTTTCTTCTTTATCTATTAAACATATCTTACTTAATTTATATCGGTATTTCACACAATATCCGATTTTGCGCTGACATGATTGCCTATAATACTTATTTATTGAATAAAATTGTATTTGCTTTTCCTATATATTGCTTATTATTACATTATATATATATATATATATATATATATATATATATATATATATATATATGTGTGTGTGTGTGTGTGTGTGTGTGTGTGTGTAAAATTTAATCTCAATGATATACAAGGTTTTTGTATATCCATACATTTTTTTTCTAAATTGCAATATTATAAAATTTCGTATTTGTTACAATTTTTCTCTAAATTAGAAGTATATCAGATTATTTATGATCATAAATTATTTAGAAATTATTATTTTTGCCATATCCCAGTAATTGTTAATCGTATAAATTATTTAACACCCAATAGATACTTTGTTGACATTTTAAAGCATTTAAAATTGAAAGTAAGTATTGAATGTCAAAACAGAGTGCTGTACAGCTCTAATTGATTAAGGCTAAGTTATATTCTACCGTAATTAAAATTCTATAAATTAAATAATAATTTTCATACCATTGCGTGCTTTTATTATACTTCATTGAACTGTTTCAGTTGAATAAGACAAAGCATAATATTTAGTTTTTCAGCTTTCATAAATTTAAAAATTGGGAAATGGAGAAAGTGTTAAAATTATACTTTTTTATCTTTTTTTGACATCTTATTTGAAAAACTAATAAAATTTATTAAAAGTTACAGGAAAGGAGCTACAATATATACAAGTACCCGAAATGACAGCCGAATGCTTCGTTCTCCGATCATCTGTTCACAAATTCGAGGGTTCGTAAATCCCCTCACCTTAGATGTTAGGGGCGGTTTGGATTCCACAGTAAACTGTCGGTCCCGATCCGATTATCCTTTTGTGAGAAAAGAGAGCATAGTGTCCAAATAACTTAAATAACCAAATAAATGATACCACTTTTTATAGGAAGTTTCTATTGTAACTTTATCAAAGATCACTTCTACCTACAAAATTATGGATACATTATTTCAATCTGGTTGCCTTGTGCGTAGTTTCTAAGATGAATAAAGTGGTTAATTGTAAACTATTTCACTTGCTAAAAAGTTTATAAGATTATTTTAAAGACAAAAATCGTAACATATTTCTTAGACAGTTTCTAGCTACTTTCATCGGAGTTCATTTAAAAAAATTATTCATACTACATTGTTCACTTTTACTTTAACTTAAAAGCTCTAACTTATAAAGAATTATATATAAACATAATATTATGCATTTCATATAAAACTTCCTTTTTGAATTTAAAAATTAACAATAGATAAAAATATTAAATAACTTGTTATTCTCCAATTAAAATCAGTGTTTGTCTTAGTTTGCACTTTTTTTAATCTATTTGTTTGACTTCTATGATGAAACTTTGCATCTGCGGATACTCTAATAATTAACTCAACAGAAAAAGTATAATAATCTATCTATCCTTAAATTGAAATGTTTAATCATATTTCTTTTAATTCTATACTCATTGGCATATTAAATTAATCACTGAACTAATATAGATTTTTTATTCATCAAGAAATATTAATGGAAAAGTACTAATACACGGTAAATACAAGGAAACAAAGTTACAAATATATTGACAAAGTTACAAATATATTGACAAATTTAATAAATATATCCAATGTAGAAAATATACTACTGAACAAAATAAGCTAATCCTAAGAAAGTTTTTCTAAATAATTTCCTTTATCCATTTTACAATAACCGTTTTCATTTTAAGTATAACTGCTGCTTACCAACCTGAAAAAAAAATATATATATAATGAAAAAACTGTCAGAAGAAACTAAGTACGCGAAGTCTTTCGTGTTAAGCATTCGGACACGCATTAGGAGCACTGTAAAAGAAAACTCTTAATTATGTTACCTATAGCAACAAAGATCTCAAATCTCTGGTATTGCTATGTTGCTTAACAAGGTTGCTATAGCATAGTTTCTTGGAATGTAGCTTTTGTTTCTTGAAGACCACTTTTAAACATTCGTTAAATTGTGCTTTCTGGAAACCTAGATTGTGATTTATAATGATTAAAATACACGCTTCAATGATTAGAACTTTTGTGGATTGCTTTAGCTAATTAGTGACATGTACAATCTGGTTTAAACTTGTCAGTGTATTCAAAAGTGACATCGATTTAAAGAATTTTATTCCTCAACTTGTTTTCTTAGTTTGTCATTTTTGAATAAAGATACTAATTTTCCACATATATGCATTTTCGTAATATCGAGAAATGCTTAAAGAAAAGTGACTGTTAAGTAAAAGTATTTTTTTAAAAACGCGGATTTTTTTATTTATAATAAAGAAAAAATTTAAAAATTTCCTTGCAGTTTTATTTTAGTAGAACTTTAGTTGCTTTATTTCTAGGCTGGAATTTTTGCGATTTCCAAAACATGCATTATTTATTGTCAACAATTCTTTCAGTGAAAACAACTTTCTAAAGAATTGGTTTTTATGTGAAGTGAATATGTATAAAGCATTCATATTGAAATTAAGGATTAGAAGGTTAAGAATCGATTATTAAGAATGACACAATTATTTATTGAAAAAAACTCTTACTAATGACTCATGCTTTCGCATGTATTTGAAATAAATGAAGAAAGGCTCTTAATATCATTTTGCGCGATGATTTCTGCTATTCATTTAAAACTTAGTTCTTCTGTATTCATCTTTGTCTAGTAGTAGTGTCTTACTCACCGGAGTGGAAGGTTTTCTGTTCAAACCCCAACACTGTCGAACAACGGGAAGAGAATGCTTCGTTTCTACTCTCAGCAGCACATTCTTCGGAATAAAAGATATTTGAATTTTCCTCTTTTCCTCGCATGAATAGGTCCTTTTTTGTATAAAGTTGAATCTTTTTGGTTACATGTAAAATTTTCAACTGTCATTTAGCAATGGCAAATTATTACGCCTGATAACTTAAAAGGTATAAATCATCCACAATAGTTATTTGCTTTCTGTAAAATGTAAGTTAAAAGAAAAAGATCAATAACCAAAATTTTTATATATTAACTTCGAAAACTTAATTATTTGCATAGTATTAAATAGAAATTACTTAAATTTGCAAATTATTCTAAAATTCTTTTAAAGGTTTTTTTCCAATTGTGTCTATGGCAGTTAAGGGATATTAGATGATTATTTCAGGGAATAATTTGATCAATATCCTAGATGCTGTGTAAGAAAGTTAATCATAATTCAAAAATTCTGCATGCATTTGAAAACATGTGTATTATCGTCACATTATGTTGAAACAGGAAAAACTTAATTTTCCAAAAAAAAAAAAAAAAAAAAAAAAGTTCCGCAAATAAACAACGGAATAAGATTATAATTCTTTCTTGCTGTCAAAAGATTCGGCAGGTACTAATTATTTGAATACATTGATGGGGCAGACTACACGAAGGAATATAATGTATCACATTTGTGAGTACCAACTCCTTTGTCACGCAATGCCATTTAAGCACAGGTTATGTACCAAAATTGAATTAACAGTTTTGAGAGACCAAAAACATGTTGACATGCATGTGAATTTATTCTACCGTGCAGTCACGACCGAAATTCTTTGAATATCGAACATGTTTAACTTGTTTATCTCCTTTAAGTCTAATGTTTTACAGGAAGATAGGCATTAATTTCTTGTTGGTATTTTACGAGAAAGCCCTATATTATTACACTCACATTATTATACTCACACAGTTCTTAGAAATAACGTTTAAAGATTTCTGTAAATTTTTTTCTCCGTGTAATGTACTGGAAATTTAATAAATTGGAATTAGTTTTTCAGTTTCAAAAGTTCTAATAAATGTAATTATCAAGGTTCAATAAATTACTTCGCTTAAAGAATTTTGCTTTAAAATATGCATTTATTTATGAAATTAATAGAGATTCAACTGTATTAGTATTTGCTATTTGTATTTTTTACATCTATAAAATGTGTCTTCATTTTTGACAAAATATTGATAAATAGATATTTCGGATATAAATAACAATACAAAGTACCTGAAAATAAAACAGTGTTTTTTGGTTTTAATTGATAATTAAGGGTGTCTAAAATTGAACTACATAAATACTTGTAAATATTTATTCCAAACGCAAGAACTGATAGATGCAAAGTCAGTGATGAATACAAAAAAGCTGTATTTATTGTTTTATATAAATGTGACATCACATTGGGAGTCCAGTCAAAAATTAAATTTTATATTTTTGATTGAGAATGAATATTTTGAATTTAGCATACATTCAGCCTGTTCCAGTACATCTTAAATTTTATTCTTTTCTGATAACAGATCCTGCCGTAAAACACACACAATAAAAATTTAATACAAAACCTTAATATAATGGTTGAATCCCATCACATGGTCAATTGCTTGACAGAGAAATTTTAAAATAAAGCAAAATAGAGTTCCCAATTTGATTTTGACTTTAGATACATCTACTTAATCTTGGTTTTCTGACCGGAAAGTGGTACAATCTTTTGGGGGAACATAAAATAAATTGATTGTGATTTGCTTAATTTGGGATATAGAAATGATTGTAGATTAATTTCAGCCCCGAAACTGCTGGGAAGGGGAAATAATGATATGTGAAAAAAAGAATGATTCATATTTCATTTTTTTATGAATGACAAAACTATTTATTGTTTTCTTAGTTAGAATACCAGGTACCATGATAAGTAATATTGTTATAAATTGTGTGATAATGATTAACATTTGTGTGAGCACGGGAATAGATAATTGATTCGTTGTTATGAAACCAAAATATTTTTAAGAATCTATTAATGTAATATTTTAATATTTGTTTTTATTATTCAAATAATTTTTGCAAAACATTTTTCACATTTAGCATAAATTCATATTTTTTTTTAAAATTGTATTTTAAAGGGATTGTTGTAGACGTTCTGATCACATTTAATAACGCTATAAATATTTAAAAATTTAGATAAATGTACTTTCATTTTATACACATGTCCTGTCTAATATCATTTTAAACATCTGAAATTAAAATTCAAAGATATTAATATAATGGATACATCTCTAACTTGATAGTTTTTCCAAATCTTCTTAAAATTTTAATTTAATTAAATTATATATATATATATATATATATATATATATATATATATATATATATATATATATATATAGGATTAAAGATTTATTTTAAAATTAATGCTTACATAAAGTTTAAAAAAATTAGGATTTATATAGAATATTAAAAAAAAAATTCTAGTGGTAAGGTTAATGTTGACTGCCTTGCATGTAAAGAACAAATAGCTCTTAGTGCTGCCACTTTATGAAAAAAATTAATAATTTTTTATAACATCTTTATTTTATATTTAAGAAATAGGCTGAAACGGCGTTGTGGCGTGCAGAGAATAGCGTGCGAAAAACCGAGTCGACGAAATTAGTGTTCATTGTGTCATTTAGAAAATACATCGACCCACAAAATAATGAGATGCGCAAAGCTTTTCTTCTTTATTCGAAGTGTTGGGGAACTTGCCGATATATTGATAGCTCGGCAAATGCATTGATCGATTTTCACTGGGTTTCTTTTTCCTATACACGCTTCGAACACGGAAAGACAGCCATCCCATTTATCAGAAGCTGAGTAGGAAGGCTTGTGCTTCAGGCTAAGAAAAAGACACGTGTGACGGATCGTTTTCTTTTAAGCGTGTAAACGCGTGCCACATGCTAGTGTTCCGTTTCTACCATTCTTAAGAGGCTTTCTGCTTATTTGGATGTTCTAAATGGTGTGCCTTTTATAAGCTGAGAACTGCTAATTAAGGGCGTGTTATAAGTTTCTCATTTTTTCATATTTATTTGTCTCAGTAAATAATGAAAAAAAAAATTAAGCATATCAACAAGCATTGATATTGGTTGAATATTTAAGGATTCATCTATTACTATGCAAATTAAATAAATATTATGCATTAAATTTTATGATTAATTTTTTGCTAGTCTTTTTAATTCTTAATTTTTAAATGCATTGGAATATTTCAAAATATATTAAGCATAGTTATAATATTATCTTAAATATGCTTCAGGATGAGAAAATAATTCCAAAGGAATAATTTTTTGCCTGTAAATAGGCGCACGTGCTATTATTTTCTCTTTACCACTCTTAAGAGGTTTTTTGCTTATTTTCATCGTCTAAATAACATGCTTTTTATAAATAGAGCTGATAACCTGTAATTAAAAGCGTGTTTATGGAAGCTTCTCACTAATTCATTTTCATTTTTTTTTGCCTCAGAGATTAATAAAAATGATTTAATCACATCAAGACTCCTTAAAATTGGTTAAATATTGAACTAATTAAATTTGTCACATAATATATGAAATATTCATAAAAAATGTTGCATAACATTTAGTTGATTCATTGCTAGCCTTAAAGCCCTAATTTTTAATAGTATTGAAATATTTTCAAATTATTATTATCAAAGGTATAAGTTCAAGATTTAATTTCTAATCAGTTCTTCCTGAAATACAAATAAAACTCGTTGGATATATTTGTTTAAAATTTCTCACGAAATAAGTTACTTTCAATTTTCCATGCAAGCATTCCATTTTTTCTGTTGTGGGATATTTTATTGCTAAATAATATAAGTGAGCATTAAAAATATTAAATTTAATTTCTCTAGTGTTAGTAATTCATGCTTACAATAAGGCTCAGATTTTTTAGCGGTGGGTCTTCAAAAAATGTGTGGTAGGAAAATCCCTCCCACGTATGTGTTAACAGAAAAATAGATAAATAATTTTGTCTTAATGAATTTTTTTTTCAATTATATTTTCCTTTCAGCTATATGTTACTAATTTCAATTAACTGACTAATACAAGTTAAGTCGCGTTTTTGTTCAAGACATTAACAAGTAAAAACAAGGCTTGCAAAAAATTAGATTCGTCGAAATTTAATTTAATTAGAATTCATTAATCTTTTTAAAATTTATTAGATTTTAAAACTGACACTCTCTAAATACTCTGGTATTTTGCTTGTTTTGCTTGCAAATGTATATCAATAACAAGAAAATTCTGAGTTAGATTTTTTTCTTTGTGTCTTACAAAATAGCTTATTTAAGCCAATTTAGGGCTGCTTGGTTGATTGAGTTTTGTATCACAAAGTTCAAAAGAGACAAGCTGCGCCAAAAATTAAATTTTAAAGATATTCATGTGCTAACCAAGCTCAGCATTAAAAAGTAAAAATACAAATATATATGTATAAATTTTATTTAAAATTTAAATAACTATAAATCATAAAATAATAATAAAAATGAAAATCTACTAAATTCAAATTATAGATAAAATAATTAAAACCATTTGCCTTTAAAAAGGCAAAAAGATTTCTTTGGGGAGACTCCCCTACCAAATTAAGTAAAGTCTTAACTTTACTTATTATATCTGTGCTAAAAACGGTAGTTGTTAAAAAGGTGACACGAATTTAAATATGAGGAATAATAAATGGTTCATGTGTGACACATTTCACACCATGAATTTAGTTCGCTTAAAAACAAATGTTGTGTTTGAAACGTGTTTGTCCGATACGAAGGCGCGTCAAACGGACATCAGCACTTCGTAAAGATAAAACTAATGATGGGATGACGCATAGAAAAATAAAACGTAATTTGTTGGAGACCTGCATATTCCATAACTCTCGCGAAAGAGAATAAACAAATTTTTTAACTACTCTTCTCACACTTCTGTAGGTGAAGTATAGCCAATGCAGATTTAGAAGCTGCATCATCCTTATCATCAGCCTCAAGACATATGTAACTTGGAATCCAACAGAATTTGATATCATATCCCTTGCCAGAGCTAGAGAATCTATAGTTTGAAACATTTTTTACACAAAAGAATGTTATATTAAATGTTTATTCAAAAGCAAATTTAAGGCATTTTTCTAATCAGACATAAATTGCTGGCATATTAAGACTTAATTGTTTTTGTATTGCGTGAACTGTTTACAGACAAGGTAATAAGTTTTCATCAGGTAATTATCATTAAATTATGGAATATGTTTATTTATGATTTAAATAAATTAAAATAGCATACTCTTTTTTCGAATATGAAAAGTACCGGTATACTACTATACATCCAAATGTCTTAACTGTGTTAAATTTTTTTAAAAAATAGTGTGTTTTATTCTATATAATTTATACTTGAGATAGTATTATCTTAGAGGCTGGAAAATGTATTTTAATTAAACTTTCTTTTCCCTCTTATTTGAAATCAATTTAAACAACAATATTCAGGAAGTAGAGCACAGCATTCACAATTAATACGATTTATAGAAATAAATTTTGCATACGTTTTGCAAATTACTTGTTCAAATTGAGTTCCAGCTGGGTAAAGTTGTGAAAAACCGGTCAGAATTTTATAGTTTTCTCTGTAGTCAATGCTATTTAAGTAATTTGTTTAATTTTGTAGCAGTTGCTACTTCAATATTATATGTACCATAAATTGTGTGATATTTTGAAGTTTATTGCAAAAGCATTTTAATAAGAAAGTCAATTCTCAGTTTTTAGTTTTAAGTCAATTAACTAAAAATTCCAACAAAAAGAAATCTAATACTTTTTAATATATCTAATAAAAAACTTAAAGCAATAGATTGGAAAAATAATGCTAGTATACAATTATATATAAATTATACAGTTTCTGAGATAAACTCTGGGAAAACTACCAAATTTTTGTTTATATAAACTATTTAGTTAAACTCTTACGAAAAATCCTTATTTGCTGAATTTCTTGAGTCTATATGAGGAATAAAATAAGTTTATGTAATTCTTGGTCAGTTTTTCTGATGAAATAATACGAATATGAGACCAATATTTGTATGTACATCTAATTATGTTACTCTCGTATTTTATGAGAAATATATAATTAATTCATTGCGAAAATATAATAACTTAAGTAAGTAGCTATTAAAAAAAGCTTAAAAATATGTAGGTTAGGAAATACACATGTGTTATTGTTTTTCATGAAAACTGCAGGGATTTTTTTTTATCATCATAACGGAAATCGCTTATTTTTTGAGTATTCATTTAAATTTTATTAAAAATTAATTAGATTAATAATTATTTTATATTATCGATAATTAACTATTAGAAACGTGTATATGAGAAAATAATTTAATTAATATTTTTATTTATTCATCAATTCAATTAGCGTCAGCAAAAATAAGTAATATGTGTATTCAAGGCATCTATCTGAAACCAGGTAATCTATTTTTTAAGTAAATCTGTTTCTCTCTTCGCTGGCAGATAACAAAACTTCAAAGTTGTGTAGAAATTATTGGGTCACCCTAGTGCCTTGAAGCCAGTTATAGGATGATCGACTAGAGAACTAGAGTAGGTTTGTATCTCTCTAAAATGAACAAAGAGAATTCTTGGATCTATTATTGCGTGCTAAGGGTAGCAAAGCGTGATCTGAAGTTTGTTTCTTAATAAAGAGCTGGGAATTTCATGTGTTCAAATGTTTCTCACTTTAGTTCTTCCTTGAGCTTATACTCCTATCCACATTTTGTAAAATGCGTTATATGCATAAAGTTAGTTTAAAAAATGTTAAGTTTGCTTTCAAGTTAAACCTATTTTTCCTTCTATCAAACTATAATTTCAGATTTATTCTGAGTAAAGCGTTATTTTTATGTTACTTTAATTTGTGAAGGTTATTGAAGTTAACCATGTATTCAGTAGAGTTTGAAAGGTTATCAGTATATATTATTTCTTAAATTTAAAGTTTTCAGTAATTTTAAAATTTAAATCCTAATTTTAGATTGAGCAAAATATTCCCCGCCCCTTCATCTCAGGAAATATCCAAACTATACATGTTTCCTTTTAATATTGTTTTCAGAAGAAGGTCCTATAATCATGCTTATATTTGTTTCATAAAGAAGAGGGGAAAGATGTTTAATTTGGGCAAGTTTGAATGACTTTGGTAATTAAATTTAAATGTTAGACGAATATTCATACTTGCATGGGGGCACGTGATACAAAGCAATTATGAAGGAAATATTTAAGATTTGAATGACATCCTGTCAATAAAATTTGCAGCATTTTTTCATAAACAGTTGATAAGTCTCATATCAAATTGGGACTCTTGTTAACACGTATTTAATTATTATTGAGTGAAGTTATATTTTTGAAATTGTGGGATATTGCTTATTAAAATTTAATATTTGTATAATACATCTACAGAAATAATCTGTTCTGCATTATTTGTACTCATTGTGTATTTATGAATGATTAACTAAATGTAAGATATAACACACACATTACATTTTCTATTGATATCACTATAAATTTCGCTTACTACTGCAGAGAGGATTAAAAATGTTAATTTTTGTTGACTATTTTCCCTTTACATTGTATATAGTTTACTTCCAATATTTTCCGAATACATAATTTCTTATTTTTTTTGTCAGAATTTGAAATCTGAATTTTAAAACAAGGATTCCACTGAGGTTTGGAATTCATTACAATTTATAAGGCGAATTGTTTCATTTTCCTTTCTTTTTTCCCCATATTTTTCCAACGTTTGCTTAGTCTATTGGTTCTTTTGTTTTTTAAGCATAAATATAAAGGTTTTTTTCGTGCCGAGGACTTACGTGATGAGGAGTGTGTATGAACCTCTATAGTCCCTAGGGTGCAAAAGCCCTAGTTTTAAGAAAGATATTTCATCAATGAAAGTTCCCAAGGCAGTAGTCAGTCATATTAAAGGCTGTTGCTTTTGGATTAAATTGGGGTTTTTCTTTTACTTTGAGAATTTAGTATCCACCTTAGTTTAATATTGCTGAATTGAACTGGAATTTGTATTTTATGACATGCTCTTGATTTTATTCTTCATTGCTTGTGGTGCTCTTAAAGAACTTAAAATTGATTGATTACCCTGTGCTCTCACAAAAGTAGTATAACCGTATTAAGGATTAAGTTATCAGTATTAAATTCATGAAATTATATTAAAATAAATCTTTTTATGATAATTTTTGCAGGGAAGTTCTCAATTATATTTGAAAAATGTGTTCACTCTAAATGTGGAGTTAAAAGTGTCCTAACAATTTATTCTTGTGATTTTTAGTGAAGAATATATTCCACAACCACATTTAGTAATTTGTCATTTTTATAGTATTTTAGGACACATTATTTTTATAAAGTTTAAAGTAAGAATAGCATAATATGTGTCAATACAAGAATAAAAACTCATGTGTCAGAATTTCATTCACCAAGAAGGATACATTTTTTATTATAAATACATATTACAAGCAATATACATGATGTACTTGTTAGATGAGATTTCTCTGAGTTGTCTGCATACACGTAAGCAATAACATTAAAATAATTGAATTTTTTTTCCGTTTCTAAAACTAAAAAAAATAATCACAAACGCATACTCAAATACTTACTTTAAGAATTTATTGGAATGGAGCGACAGTGTGCAGTAATAAATATACAATGGTATGAAAAATTACCAGATTAATATTGTGTTTATGGAATTAATGCATCTATGAAATTAAAAAATATCAGTATTTTGTGTAGGATAGTACTTACAATATCTAGATTAAACTGGAAAATCATTCCTTTACGCATAAAGTCATCAAATATTCAATTTTCTGCTTCCATATAATGCAAGACATTATTCTGGTAAACTAATTAAAAGGAAAAGAAATGAGAATAACTTGGATTTCCAAAAAGATGTTTCATTCACTTTATTTAACTTTCGAACGAGTTACCAATGTTTTATGATTTCTTATTTTTTAAACTTTATATATTTCAACAATGAGAAATTTTCAAGTTTAGTTTTGACAATTATGTTACACTTTTTAAACAATATTATAATTTGAAAATACTACTTTGCTATATTGATTGAAAATTTTCAATAATATAGTTAAAATATTACATAATTAAGGGTGATTAATGGTAACTTGCATTCCAGGATGATGTATATTATGTAATTTTTTTATAATGTGCTAGAGTAGCTTTTTAAAAAAGTATGAGCATTCTATTCTTTAATCTCACTGAAGTATATTTGTTTGCCTTTTTGTAATACATGTTCTTTAACAATTTATTTGAATGAAAACAATTACGCTTTCGATGGAGAGGTGAGAAGATCATCTTAAATATTTTTAATAGAACATTGTAACTTTAAATTTTATTTTCAACGGAAAGTATGCAAACTGTAAAGAGTGATGCTTTTAAACTTTTACTCTCTATTTTTCTTCCATAAAAAAAAAAAAAAATGTTTATCTTTTCACCAAAAACATTCACAAATTATATGGTAACATTATTTTAAAAATATCTTTTATAATAAATAAATAATTATATAAACATTGCCTCTTTATTAACAAATTAATTATTAACTACTATATTATTTGTAAAACCTGGAAGCTATATGCATATTTTATGTAAATATCTATGCCCTAATCAATTATTAACTTCGTAAAACAAATACTATTGTGGTGAATTGCGTAAAATTTATAATTAACATTTATTGTCAGTATACTGATTTGTGTTTGTAAACATTATTTTTTATGAAAAAACATATCCTCTAAATTATTCATTAAATAAGCAGGAAATTCTATTCATTGCTGTGCTTGTATGTATGATAATATTTATATTTTTTGTTAATTACAGGTGCATGGTTTAGCTCCTGCCAAAAGTAGAGATAGCTGCAAATGAGATTCTGTAGCAGTATCAGTTTTACTGTTATCCGAAAACACTCAGGAAAAAGGGGAATTTAAAGTATCAGAGTATCTTATTTTTACATCACTTCATCTTTTGGAATTTAAAACGGGAAGATTAAAATGATATTCAGCATTTCATCAGTTTTTCTTATTGCTACTTTGATGTTGGCTTCAATGAATTGCTTTTCAGCGTGCCCAAGCGTCTGCACATGCAAATGGAAAAATGGCAAGCAAACTGCTGAGTGTACTGGAAAAGGCTTAACCGTGATTCCTTCGGATCTTGACGTGACAACGCAAGTGATAGATATAAGCAGAAACAGCTTTACCGAGCTCATGACTCGTTCTTTCCAAAAGAAAGGGCTAGTTAACTTGCAGAAAATTTTTATCTCTGATTGCGGTATTACTAGTATTGCTCACGATTCATTTTATCAACTGAGAAATTTAGTTGAATTGGATTTAAGTGGAAATATGCTGCAAACCATTCCTACACAGGCATTACAAGACTGTCCAAACCTAAGACGTCTTCAGCTGGCGCACAATCCAATCAGTGAAATAAATGCAGGAGTCTTTTCTTCATTGTCTCATTTGACAAATTTAGGTCTTGCAAATTGTCAAATCAAAATCTTAAGAGCTGGAGCTTTGGATGGTTTGGATAATTTAGAATACCTTGAGTTGAATGGTAATCTACTCACAACCTTGTCCATTGATGTTTTTAAATCCTTAACACACATGCATGATCTTAATCTTCATAACAACCCATGGTATTGTGACTGTAAAATTCGAGATATTCGAACATGGATGATCGAGCGCAAAATACCCCTTTCTGTACCTCCCCAATGTGAAGCTCCTTCGACATTGAAAGGTGTTTCATGGAATTCGATGTCATTAGAGGATTTTGCTTGTGCGCCTAAAATGGTTCATGTCCCTACCGAAAGTACAGCGATTGTCAGCCATAATGCATCAATTCTTTGCCAAGTAGAGGCCACCCCTAAGGCTTTTATAAGTTGGGAAGTTGGTGGGAAAAGTTTAAAAAACTTAAGCATAACACCAGAATTAAAAACAAAATACGCAGTAGAAAACGAGGAGGCAATTCAAGCACCAAGGCAATCCAGCATTTTGTACGTTTACAATGCAGTAGAAAGCGATAGCGATATTTATACTTGTTTCGCTGAAAATAAAGCTGGAACGGCCTCAGTAAATTTTACTTTGACAGTAGTTTGTCCAGATCATTTGAGTGGAGCTTGGAGTAGTGTATCTATTACAATGCTTCTCGTCGGGATTATTTTAGTAATTATTTTAGCTGCTGCGGCGATATGTTTCCTAGTATATCAGCCGTTTCCTCTACCCTTTCGAGCAAAGATAAACCGAAGTAATGTGCTTCAACACCTGACAGCAAAGAAACAAGATGCAGTGGAGATGAATGACGTAAGACAAGATAAAGAAGAGAAGGATCTTAAGGTTTCGGATAAGCAACCCCGTCATGAAACGGGGAGCAGTGGCTACGGATCCGATCAATTGACACCTGATTTGGTCAGTAAAATAACAGATATGAATAATGGACCCTCACTATCGACCTCCACCGTTAGCTGCAATCATCTGGATTCTGAGAACCCCATGCTTATTGATGGATATGGATCAAGTATCGACCATTGGCCTCTGTCGAAAAGCAAACACCCCGCTCGATATGATGGCTCTCCGATGCGAAATAATGTCTATTCAGAAATATATTTGAATCCTTGCTATGGTAAAGATGATGATCCATATAATTACGCTCTCCAGGCAGCTGGAGTCCACCAATTGCCGCCTGACTGCCCTGGCGACAGATATTTACCTCAAAACGACAGGGTCCGAGATTTGAGAAGTGGTTATGATTACTCTAGTCGAGAGGATTTATCTTCGGCCTCTGGTCACGATGATGGTTTAAAACGCTACCCACTGGTTGTTGCTAATGCTTCTGGCCACTACACTTTGCCACCACCGAAAACTCGATTTTCTCCTGATGAAGGTTATGCAGAAGAAGGCTTAGAGGGTACCGAAGTTTAAAACTGTTGTGTATCCTTCTCAATTCACTGAATTTTGAAAAGATCAAAATTCATAAGGCCATCTTGGATAAATCAGCGTTTTGCTTGAAGGGAAAAAACTGATCCACATAAAATATTCTTCCCCAGTATTACATTCATCATTTTAATTTCAAAATATTGTACGTTAACCATGAAATTTAAATTTTCTTTTTACGATGGACGCTATTTTATCATTGTTGCTTAAGTGTGCATTGTGTTGTATGTAGCTCTCCCACAAACTTTTATACTATGGAAATTTATGGCAACGGAAGCAAAAATCACGTCTTTTTATCACTGAACAATTAGAATCAATTCCATTATTTTGGAAAGAAACTAATGAAATTTTGTATAAGAAAGCAAAAAAAAAATATTACCTGTATAAATAAGATTGTACTGATTGATGTTTGACTAGGAAACATTATCCTAGAGTCGAAATATTAAAGCGTTTTCATGAAACCATTGATATTTTGTACGAAAAAGTGGTTTAAAAATATATTTGTTGTAAGCTATGTATAAGAGTGTAGACAAACCCACTGATCTACGCGTACCAAGCATATTTGCTTTGTAAAGATATTTTTATGATCACAAGTGTTAGATGGTGTTATTTACAAAAAAAGATGAAAAAAATTCATTTCAAATAATTTATTGCCTAATGGAAAATAACATGTTCTGATTTACATAATAGAACAGTTAAATACACCATCTTCTGTTATAAACGAAATTGTTAAATTTCTAAAATGAATGTGTATTTTCGCTTATATGTATATTAAAAATCGCTTGAATCAAAGAAAACCGCACCAACATTTTCAGATTCAAAGTTTATAGACATTCTGTCCGAGATAAATTTTAGAATATAAATACATATTCGTTCTGTTAAGTTCTTTTTCATTTAAAAATGAAATTTTTTAGTTTAACTTTTTAACTTAAAGAAAGAGGGATAAATATATCTAGTTAAATACTGATGTACTTCATTTGTAAGATTTTTAATTTGAGAAAATCTTTTAATTATAGCACTAAACGGAGAACAAATATTTCTTACTGGTTTACAAAAGCCTTACCCATGGTGCTATTATTAAGGAATGAATTGATTTCTCACATTTTAATTATTTTCTTTAACTTTTTATTTTTATGAGTTTCATTATATATTTTGTTGAAACTTTAAAATAATTGAAAATAATAATTCAAATGCATTTCAAACTTTGTACGTAAAATTTAAATTTTACGACATTTTTTGCTTAAGTAGTTGGTGCTGAATGTCTTTCTGTTTTTAATATTTTGCTACTGTGTGATTCCATAAGGCATTTCGATAGGCTTCGATGTTTTTGAGCTTATGTGTATTGAAAGTTGATAAGATTTTGAAGTTTCATGGAGAAAAAAAATAACTATGCCAACACACATTAACAAGAATGTGTGTGGTAAAATTGTTTCTTAAGTTCCTTTGAAAAAAAATTTGTAAAGCAAACTATATTTTCCAAATGAAATCTGTAGGAAATCTAAGTCAAAGTTCGCTTATGTTTCATATTAAGCCAAAGACCATTTTATGCGTACTGTCAAAAAGGAAGATATCATGCGAAGCCAAGCCTATTATGCACATTTAGAATATAAAACTTATACTGTTTTTTCCAACAATACTTAAATTTAAGGTATATTGTGGTTTTACACATAAATTTAAACTTATCCTAAATGATAAGTACTTTATAAAATTAAATATCTTAGTTATTACAACTATGTTCTAAATTCTTACATTAAATTTCATAAAAGAAATTTTTTCATTAATATAACATTACTAATTAATTTGTAAAAAATATCTTGATTTTAGTAATCATTTAACTTAAATTTAAGTATTTGTTGGCAGAATATTTTAAGACATTATCATGAATGTTGTATTTCTTCATTTGTAAAACTTTTTATTTGTAGTAATTTTAATGTATGTGTGACGTTTTCTATGTGGCACTATTATTATATGGAAGACAGATTATGTGTCAATTTTTATTCCTATTTCATCATTGTAAACAGATGTTATTGATATTGTACTTTTTTACTGTTTAATTTCGTCGTTTTTAGCTATTTATTTTCTAGAAAAGTTTGAAGAAAATTGTAGTAGTTGTGCTTCTCCTGTATTAATAATCAACATAATTGTGTTGTTTACATACGTTTCAATGTGCTACCGATCGACTATTCTGTTGAAATTATGTTCAAGTGATTGGAAACTGAAATACAGTACTGTTTAAACTTGTGTGTTTTAATTTATCAAATAACAACACATCACAACCAACTTTAATTGAAATAATTTTGAATTTCATAAAATTTTGTGAAACTTTGCTTTTTAAGTATACGTAAAAGTTATTAGAAATGAATTCACACATTTTTAAGAAAATAATTATTTTTATTAATACAATTTTCAATTAAAATGAAACTAATTTAAAATGATTACTTTCATGGCCCTTTTTCTTAACTTTTATAGATTGATAATTAAATAAGCAACATTTTTTACTTTTTCTTCATGAAAAATTAAACAATGATTAATTATGATTATATGTCTACAATATATAGAAAGAAACATTCACTACAAAGAGTTTTTTTTTTTCCATAATTTATTTTCCTTTTATTTTTTTATAAGAATATAATTTAAAAGTTGTTTGCCATGTTTATAATTAAATGAAAATTATAACTGATTTTTTTCTATGTTAATTAAGTATCTTTTTTTATTGAATTTTTATATTTGAAATTGTTTTTCGTAATTATTTAGTCAGTTTCGATTATTTATAAAATAATGAAAAAAATATTTATCCATGTAATAATCTGAATGTTTCTTAAATTTTATTCTTTTGAGAAATTTAGGAATTTTTTATGAAATAATATTACTATCAGAAACAGAAATATTTTTATTCGTTAGCTGCTAGTTACTATAGATACACATAGAAATTGGGAAAATTAAGCAGTTATTAAATGCTTAAAATAAAATAAACGCAATATAGAAATGGAATTATTCTATATATATATATATATATTGGTTTGATGAAAAAATAAAATCTCTAATTTTTTTTTTCTCGTAAAAGAATGAAAAAAGTATGACATTCAGAAATTAAATAATCAAGACGTGTCATGTGTATATATCTTAGTTAAACATCCCATGTTTTCAAATTTTTTTCATGTTTAATTTCTTAAATTTCAATCAAAATAAAAAATATACAATATTAAAAAAATATTTAATTACATGATATAAAAATCTCAAAAATTATTATTTGATACCAAAAATTAAAACATTAAAAATTGATTTTCACAAAGTTTGCAAAGACTACTAGAAATCTTGTATGCACCAAGCTGAAGTCTTACTTGTGTATGTAAATATATTCAGTAAAAAAAGATAGAGAGGTACATGATAAAAATGAATTGCAGATTAAACACTTTCATTGCCAAGAATTTCTTGGAAATGTATTTAATATTCGTCTAAGAGTTTGGTTAATTAAGCATATATTTCATTGTTTTTTACTTTATTTCCGTAAGATTTTAAATGTACATAATTTTTTTTTGTCGTTTTAAACATAAAAAAATATTTAAATAATAGGACATGAATCCTAATATTTTAAAAGAAATAAATACATGTAATTTTATTGGTAATAATGGAAACTATATAAAATCCTGCCACTGAAACGAAAATGAAATAATATATAGCAATAACCGAAGTTATTCGCACGTAGTGTGTGAAATTTTGACGTTTATTATCTTATACGAATCTCAATTTTGACTAACTAAACATATCTTACTATAATCAAATCGTTTGATTTAGTTGCTGTAATTAAAATCATTTCTCAAAATTAATCTATATTATAAAAAATATAATTATATTTAAAAATATCTACGTGAAACTCTAAATAATGCATTAAAAGGAGATAAAATTATATCTACACACATTTAATTTAAATTAAAACGTTAAATATTTAAATGTTGTGTAACAAATGAGAAGTTAAATTTTTGAAATATTTTATTAGCAACTCACTCACACACACTACCATGGGAAATTTGTAAAACATTACATCGTCTCCTGTGACCATAAATTAGAAAAAATTTAATAATTTTAGTACAATTTATTTTCTATTTATTTTTAGTTATACCACACTATATAAACTATCAAGAGGAAATGTTAACAAAACACATGATAAACGATTTGGATGGAATATTAATAAAGCACTTTAAAATAAATTTCATCTAAAATCAGACGATTTGTAACATTGATTCCATGAAGTTTTTCTGCGATTTTAACAAGATCAGTTGGAAATAAGGAAAAAAACTTCTAATATATTGTTATAGTAACACACACAAATATTTAAAAGATAATTATTTATGGATGTAAGGAATGTTATATAGCTCCAAATTTTAAAGTCAATATTTCACATCAATCATTTGCTTTGGTAAATCTTTTACTTTTTGGTTTAATCTAATTATTTTAAATTTAAAATTCGCTTACAATTTACGATGTTTAGGTTTGATAATAACTAAAAATTTAGCTTTTATCCGTAGATCAAACTGTTTTATTTGAATTGAATACCAGCTTAGGACAAAATTGACGTGGAAAAATTTTAAAGGAAGGATCAAATTGTGATAGTTTCTGGACGCATTAAAAGTAAAAAGTAAACTTTAAAAATTTGAGAGAAAGCTTTCAAAATAATCAATGAATCTTTCCCTCATATCAATTCTTTCGGAAAGTAAAACTGAATATAAAGATTGAGATTCTGGAATGAAATGTAAAAATCATAAGTCACAATTTTCTTTAATTATATTTACATAACATCATCCCTGTGTTCTTTATTTCAGTTCATATTTATAAAAACTCAATTTTCGAACATTTTTAAATGTAGAAAAATTTTCAAATTGTTGAAAAACTAAACAAAAGATAAAAATTTAGCTAAATTGAAAGTTAAATGGTTAGCACTCTTGCCTATTGTTCAACAATTCGTGGGTTCGAGTTCCACCTTGGGCGTGGATGTTTTTCATGGTTTGGAAGCTTTAAACTAAGTTTTATTTGTCAGTGTGTGCAAAAAAATGACCGTTGAGCGACAGAGAAATTAGTTAAAAATTAACAGTTTTTTATGTCATTATTTTATTGTTTAGTTTAATTTACATTTTTTAAAAACATATATCATTTTACACTTGCAAACAATCCCTTAAAAAAAAGTTAGAAATCAACATATTTATAAAATGAACAAATTAAATTATTCAGTTTGGTACAAGAAATAAACCTTTAATATAGTATATATACAATATCTCTCTCTAGAAGCAGTACTGAACATAAATAATGTATTTTATTCAGGAGGAAGTGAGAGCTATTGTCTTGAAAATCATTGGTAAGCGGGACTAGTTCTCGGAAAATGATGGAGAGAAGCTATAAGTCTTCTTAAAATATCCCAAACATGCTGTATAGTATTCAGATCCGGTGACAGAACTGGACATTCCATGACCTGAATTGTTTGCTGCTAAAGATAAACATCTCTGATGTGTCAGATTGTCCTGTAACAAGATATTACATATTGTCACGATATAAGGGCTCACATAATGTCCTTTCTATATGTGTGAAGCTGAAATAACAGTCTATTGGATATCTCTCTGGCCTTAAGTTCAACAGTTCGTGGGTTCGGATCCCACCTTAGGCATGGGTATTTTTAGTGGTTCAAAATCCATTTTTAACTGCAGATCATGATCTAATTAGCTATCGTGTGCAAAAAATGACAGTTAAACGACAAATGAATAAATCTATAGGTGGGAGCATTCACAATTCCATTGAAAATTTATGGATGCCTGTTGGTCCACCCTAAGAGACACCACCCTAAACATACACTGGCTTATTTATAAGAATCTCATGGATTCGTGATGGATGACAACAAGTTCTTTTCAAATTAAGAACTCTGACTATGACTTTGAATGTTAAAACAAGACTTATTTCTAAAGAGAACAGTCTTCTATTGATTAGTGATCCTCAAACGCTTACAATGCAAAACTATCAGCTGAATGGTTAGCGCTCTGACTTTCAGTTTAACAACTCGTGGTTTCGAATCTAATCTGAGTGTTTGTAATGGTTCGGATTCCACTTTAAATTGTAGGTCCCGGTTTAATTAATCCTCCACCCAAAGGATGACCGTTGAGTTATAAATAAATCAAGCCTCAAAGATTCACTTCCAACTATACGAGATTCTGGAGGCCTCACGCACAGACACATTTGTGAAGACTTCCACCCACTACTCTTGTTAATATCAAAATTACGGTGCCAAATTTATTCGATAATTGCATTTTATATGACAAAGAAGATGTGTTATGCAAGTGATTGTCCCTTCCATACATTTTTGCTACGTAAGTGGAACAGTGATTTCTATAACGCTTTTAAATAAAGTACATTTACATTTCAAAGTTTGATTATGAGAAAACTTAATTAAATTGAATTTTAGCTTTGTCGCGCGCGCACGCGTCTGTTGAAAATTAGCAGTGAACCATGTATAATTACAGTAAATGCTTAACAATAAGTTTCTGACATGATAGAAATTGAATTTATGATATTCAATTTTTATTCTTATTGACTATGATAGAATTGAGAATGCCATTATATAACGGTTTAAACTAATGTTGATGGTGTTTGTTGAGATCCAATGACAGTCTGTAGAATAGGGATGATCAGAAGGAAGAAAGTGATAGATATCAACTAAAATAACAGATATGTTACTTTGCATGGCCTTAATGGATCTTTCAAGCACATGGGAAGCTCTAAACCCAGAAGTCTTTTACAAGACAAGTGTACAAAAAATTTGACCATGTTTGCAACAACATGAATAGTCAGCTGGATGGTTGTAGCTTTGTCAATCGTTGAGCTATCATCACACTCAGAAAGTCTTCAATGCTGGTGTCAACGAAGAACCAGGAAGCAGAAATAACATGACATCGTGTTTTGAGAGAAATCCTTGTTGCATTTACAACAACCTTTTGATGTTATCCTGAAGAAAGTACATTGTTATTGCACATGTGTATATGACTTCATTGTACTTGCAAATTAATTAAAATGATAGAACATGAAGTTCCATTGCATACATGGCTCGGTTACATCTTGTTCGTATTTGAGCATTGTGGAGAATGGACGTTACATTTTTTTTATTTTGTTAAAGTCCATGAATTTGACCATTATTTATTCTCTGCAACGTTTCATCACTACGTATCACATCACATCAGCACACTACGTAGGATAATTCACGACCGCATGCTGATTCTTGGTTTATATGTTCTCTAGATCTCACAGAAGCAGAAAATATCTAATAAATGCTTGTGAAATTATTGGATTGTCTTCATACTCCAGTCCCTATGGTTGATAATTTGCGTCATCATTTTGAAGCTGCAGAACGCTTTAACTGTGCATGCTATCTAATATCTGTTTGCTCAAACTAGTGTTATAAGCGAGCCACTCTCACCTGATTAATTAAGGCTTCGTTCTCTTACCGGAAGGTAGTGAATTCGAATCCCATCATTTCCGATGAATTGTCGTGTTCACTACTGGGGACTGGAGCACATAAAATATATGTCGTGGTCGCAATGTCCTCCATAAAAATTAATACCTCGGGGGTTGTTTGAAGCCAGGTATTGTGTCTTCTCTGGTGTCTAACTTTAAATTGGAAGACCCAGAATGGTGCTGCCATCTATGAGCATAGTCGTACTTCCCCCATCGTAGGGGGATGCTCTGCTCAAAAATGGATGACGCTCTTTCTGAGTTCATTTACCCAGTCCATGACGGGCTGGCTTGGATTCGTTAAATGTCATAAGTAACAGAAACAGTCTTATGAGCACTGCTATTTCTGACAGGAAGAATTGAACTTATACTAATATATATATATATATATATATATATATATATATATATATATATATATGTGTGTGTGTGTGTGTGTGTGTGTGTGTGTGTGTGTGTGTGTGTGTGCGTGTGTAATATACAATAAGATTCAGATTATTATTCGCATCGTTTTCTGAAGCAGGAATTTTAATGACCCTGTCACTTCAACTTCTTTAAAATGTTATTGCACAATACATATCTTTCATGTAAATATTCGTTGAAATGCTGTCAAAGGAAAATTAGGAAAAGTTTCTGTCGTAATTTTGACATAAAGAAAAATGTCTTTTTCAAATTATACACAAAATATGATGGCAACGTTATTTCATGGCAAAAAAAGTAATTCCAAAAATAAAGACACGAAACCTAAACCCAACAAATTTACTTCATAACAGAAATCACTATTAATTTTTTTCTAAATATTACTATAGTTAGTAAAAAACAAAGATTATAACATCCTCCTGAATAATCGAATAAACAGTTTTTAATGAAAATTCACAGATTCAAAACTTACCAATTGTATACTTATTATTTCTAATAATTTTCTTTGGATTGATGTATAGTAATTTCTTCAGATTAATGTATAGCAAATATTCTCTACAAAAGAAAATAAATAAAAAAAACTAGTTAGTTTAGCATAAAGCAATGGTTTTATCGAAAATAATTAATTTTGTTAATATTAAAATGTGTAATTTCAAATTTCTTATGAATATGTAAACTTACAAATTCACAGTATCCAGCAGTTGTAAAGCAAAATTTCCTATGAGATGTTTTATACAGCAAACTTACATGTGCAAATTTACAAAGAACACGCATGCAATTAATAATAAAAAAAATATAATATTTCCATTAATTACATTAGAATTAATAACATTTACACATACATTAAGCATTTTTGTTACATAAAAAATGACTTGCAAGCTATTTAATTCTTGAGCACGTCCTAAGTGACTTCATTCATGCGTTGGAGCGGAAGGATCCCGTTGCGAAGGTCTTAGCATGTCGTCCTGCAAATTATTTATTGCATCGCAACAGCATCAGAAATAATTAAAATGACTTTTTCACCACTATACTTTATCAACTTATCTAAGCTGACTGAAATTTAAAATTATTTTCACATAAATGACGGCTTTGCAATAAAATCTGGCTCGGGAAGATTATAAGAATAAAATTTATTTCGGAAAAATTTTAATATTATTTTTGTGGCTGTAGTAAGTATATTTTGTGTTTACTTTATAAATAATGTAATGAAACCTTTTTTTTAAATTCAAATTAGAGGACTTTCTTTTCATGGAGTCTTAGTTTTTATTTGATTATTTATAATAAGTAGAGAGAAATGTTTCAAATATACTATGATATATAAATTATTTCTGCATTAATGACTGTAAGTAATTTGTACTTATTTGAAATAAATATTTTTCAGAAAAAATTCTTAATAATGTCATATATAAAATTTTCATTCAATAAAGCATTTAACTGAGAATAAATTCAAGGTTTAAGTTTTACATGAAATATATTTATAAGTAAGTATTCAATAAAACGAATTCGCGTATTTTAAATAGAAACAAAAAGTTGTTACAATATTTAAGAATTCATATGAAATATAAATTCTGAAAAAATCAATTAAAAAATACCTACATATGAAGTTTTCTGAAGATTTTCCAGTTAGAATTTAAAAGTTTTATTTTAGATTGAATATTGTCACTTTCTCAAATCAACTAACACAAAATGCATTTTAATATATAAAAATGTTTATCAAGTTATTTACTGATATTTAAAGCAAGTTAAAAAAAAAAAAACAATTGCATATTTTCAAGGTAACACATATCTAGGAATTTACAATATTTACTCAAAACATTCATGAGAAAATTCAGATATTCATTTTTATTTTAATATTTATTTAACAAAATTTTATGGAAAGATTATAAATAAGATAAAAATGTATTATTCCTAGATTGTTTTCAAAACTTTTAAGAATTTTCGTTATTGGGTTAAATATATTTGGTGATATTTGAGAAGCCTACAATTTTTTTCCAAATATATAGACAAATATGAAAAATAATCTTGATTCTTAAGGAGACATCTGCTTGAAAGGATCAATATGAAACTGTCTTGACGTCTGTTATCCTGTCGTAGCTCTACTTTAGACTTCTATATTTCTGACAGAACATATTTTCACTAATTGCTAAAGTCATAGGGGTTGGCTGAAAATGTTTTCGAGTTTAATATACTTGCTTTATTATTTCTCGTGTATGTGTAGGAGATATTTTTATTAGTTTATTTTTATGAAAGTGTTCCTTCTATGTGTTTTCATATGGAGGAACAAATATACACACAGTTACTCAAAATTAATTCACCCTCTTAATTTCAAATATTAATTTTAACAAGAAATCTATTTTGAAAGTTTTTGTGAGTAAAAATAACATTTCTGATTTAATGTAATGAAAAGTATTGTTAGATTAGCAAAGCTTTTCAGTCAATCTTATCAAAGCTTATTAAATTTTTCTAACACTTAGTAAATTTGATGAATTAAAATTTGAGTAAAATCATTAAACAATATACAATGATAATGTGCTGTCAATTTTCATGGACAAATTTAAGGGCTTTTTAGAGAAGACATAAACTACGTGCATATATCAATCTTGTATTATATATAAATATTTGTGAAAAGACAAAATAACGTGACATTTAATATGATATGTATATATAAAAACAACAACGCTGTTGTCATTCTCAAAAAATCGATGCAAATAATGTGTAAGAAAAATGATCAGGAGAATAATGCTTTTCTAAATTTTATCACACTTAAATTTATAATATCTAAGTTTGATAAGCATATTTTCAACCCTGATTTTAAAGAGTGCTGAAAATATGCTTATCTAACTTAAGAATATTTAAAAATGTCATATTTCTTATCTTTGACACCATACAACTAAAGGACTAATGACCTGAAGTTATTTATATCCTCCATGTACTGAAATCCACCTGTACTGGATGAGGAATCGAACCTTCAGCTCAGGTAACTCAGGCACTTAAGAATTTGTCTCGTCAATTCGAATAAAATTAAGTGAGAATGTAAACATGTAATTTAGCACTTTGTTTTCTCATTTTAAATTTTTAAACCTTGAAATTTTTTGAATTGCGAATTTTTAAACTGTGATCATGCTAGATAGGAAAATATTTTACTATAATTAATTATGTGTCAGTTTCAATGAGTAAAATTTTGTTTGAAGGATTACCAAATATATCATTAATTTAAAATAAGTATAAATGTTATACTTGTTTTAAACCACGAATATTTAGTGTATATAAGTAAAGTAAATTTACTACTTATTTATGAAAGGTGAAAGTTACAATATTTAGTAAAATTTAAATACACGAAGTCTAGTTAATGTAGCTCACGTAATTTTAAGAGTTTAACAATACGCACAAAACAATTAAATTTCATATAAAAAGGTAATTTTCTAATAAGTGTTAAAATTTTATGCCTTTAATTTGATAGAAAACTGGCCTAAATCCTTTATAGCAGTAAACTGCCCTAGTCAAAAAGTGCTTCAGAACACAAGCCATAAATTCTAGCATTAAGCGAATATATATATATATATCTCATTAATATTTATTTTATTTTACTTTAGGACAGAATTGTTTTATCTTAAACATATTATTAATAAGTTATAAAAATTAATTATAGAACATTAAATGTAACAAAAAATTTTACCTTATAGAGCCAGAAAGAGAGTTGAATATAATTCTGAAAACTTAATTACTAAATAAGAGACATCTTTCTTTTATTAGTTAATTGTATAGTGTGGAATTATGAGATACTAACTTAATAAATATATTTATTATTATACTATACTTTACATATTATTGTTATTGTATATTTATATCAGAAAATTAATGTCATTTTTTCCCTGACTTTCTTTAAAAATATAAAATAGAGTTATTTTATATTTTTAGACAATTTACTATGGTATTTGTCTTTACCAGTCTTTAACATGGCTGACTCAATTCTCAGAGAGAGAGAGAGAGAGAGAGAGAGGGGGGGGTGAGTTCAAGGCTATATAATACAATAATACACTAAATTTTTACAAAATGTTTTTTTTTACATTCGATATATTTTCTGCTTAACTCGTAAATATAAAGAATTAACTGTGGCCTAATTTATTTATATTCTCATCAATCATTGAGGAACTTCAAGTAATATTAAATATTGCAAATAATATATACATGATTTAGTAGAAGTATAGAATCGATGAATGAGTTACGCTGTAGAATAATTGGACAAAGAAATATTTTAAACTTTAGGGAGATTCTTTGTGATTTACAACACTGTTGAGCAAAAGCAGGAAAATATTACCAGTTACCAATTGTTTTATATTTCCTCGTAACACCAGTGAATAACAAAATGGTACATAAAACAATTTCTTTTTAACATATCAACATGGTACTCTTTTCCCTGATTATTGTTCCTGTCAAAATATTATAAATTATCCAATTAATTGTATTATTAAATTTATAACAATACAACAAATCAAATCAATCAACTAGCATTTTAACAAGATTAATAATAATTTTATATTTGCAGCTTTATATGCACATTTTCTTTAAAGTTACAAAAAAAGTAATTGCAAACACTCTTGTTTGTAGACTTAAAACGAAATTTTACTAAGAGATATATAAAGGGCGATAATGCAGTTGAAATCTGTTTTTCAAATGTCTTTCTCAACGAAGGAAGATTGGATTGCAACTTCTTTATGAATAGCTTATGGACTGAAAATATTAAGCATTATAAGACCAAAACCTTTATTTTCAGTGTTAATAATAAAGCTTAAATTTGAACATCCTATTTTTTAACTTTCATAAGGTATAGTTAATGTGTAGGGTGAAGCTTACTAATTAGCCATACACTAGGATGTATGACTACTTTGGAAGTTTCACAATTCGGCACATCAAGGAGAGGAGAATTTATATGCACACACAGTGGGGTTCCATCATCACCTTACATGTAAATATAACAGATATCATATGTTATTTGTTATATTTGTGGCTAACAAATTAAACAAATAGTATCGTTTTTATATTATCTTAATATCTTCTTGTTATACTTTCAATTAATGACATTTTACTAAGGAAATTTTGTACATAACAAAATTAAATAAACTTGTTTCTTTTCCAATTCTTTTTAAGTAATCTTAATTTACATAGTAAACAAATTACATTGCTTGCAACGATTTATCATAAATCATATGACTTTAATCTCATTTTACCATTTAATAAACTTTTACAAATACGTAACGTAAGGATTTCAGATGTTATTCCCTTAGTGATACCATTTATCATTAATATTTAAATTGCATGATTTGTTCATTTTGTAAAAAAGTCTTATAAGGTAAATACTTTCATTATATATATATTTATATATATCACACACAATGCTAAAAATATGTATGTAAATTCACAAATGGTTTTATTATATTTCTAAGCTAAGCATTTTGAATAAAACTAAAAATAATATTTTTGTACATTTTTCAATGATAAATATAAACTTAATAATAGATAGAGTGCATTACATCTTATCAACATAATAACATGATGAGCAAAAGGAAAAAATAAAATGTTGGTAATGAAAACCGATAGGCAGGAAGCAACCACAACTTAAAATATATTCCAAATTTTGAGAGCTATTGAAAATGTTTTGGCTTATATATGTAGTTCTCACTCTCATACAAAGAAATCTGTTGTTTGTCACAAATCTATATTCTGAATATTTTCAACCAATCATAAATTTTTATGTATAAAAATAAATATTTTTCAACAAAAAGCTTAGCTTTTTCAATGCTGCTTTTAGCATTTTCTCTTGAATGGGAAAATCTCGCCCTATATGAGATCCCATTTACGATGATAGAAATATCTTAAAAATATCCAGTACATTTCACCCACGTATGTGAACTGAATACGCTTAAAATCTCCTATGAGATTTAGCAACCATTTTGAATACAGACTTCGCCGGGAGAGCTTAGGCTGAGAACATGCTTATTTTATTGATGGGCCACGAATTCTGAGAAAGTTTCTTAAAAGTAGCAATTTGTGAGGACACTCTAAGTATCTCTAATGTTCCAAAAATCACACTTTCTTTCATTATTATTTTAAGATCAGTATATCATTAAAACCCAAATAAAATTCATTTTTTTAGTTTACTATACATAGAATATTATTTAAATTAATTCCTAATTTATTATATGCACTTATATCCATTCACTGTAATTTAATACCGTCAGGCATCCTATATTTAAAATTTACCAGTAAAATATTTCTAATTTGATTTTTTTTTCACTTGAAAATATGCATATATTAACAATTAAGAATGTAAGAGTGATTCTCGTCTCCTAAGGGTATGTTAATTTATATACACTAAGCTATTTAAGAAATGTTAGCAAAACTCAAAATATTACCTAAAATAGAGATTCAATAAGAAATAATGTACCTAAAATAAAGAATGATTATTAAGTTGTATAGCATTCCTTGTCATTTTCCTTATAAAAAATATATATTTATTGTAATTACATGCTGAAGATAAAAGAAACAAATAATATTTATATGTATTTATTTTCTTTTTGCTTATGTTAGGAAAAAACTTTGCATTTATATTAAATAGCAGCTATTAAATATTAAAAATTTCGTTTTATCATTAAAGTAAAAAAATAATTGTAGGTCTTTATTATTTATAAATTTTTCATGTTAATCTCGTAATATCCTGAAACTGAGTAGTATGGATATTTCCATGAAAAAAAAGTTGCATTTCTTTCTATAATGTAATGCAGCTTAAATCCATCATGTGTTTGAATTTTGAAATTCTTATAACTTTTCTCAGTAAAACAGCTCATATTTATTTGATTCAGAAATGTTTTTAATTCTACGTAAAATAAATAAAGTATTACTATAAATAAGGTATTTTATAAATTCACATCTTTTCCATTTTGCATTGTAAAGTAAAATTCGTGTAATTTAGTTGAGAAAAAAAAGGGATTTTTATACTTAATTTTTAAATATATGTTTATTAATTTATTTCTACTTGTTTCAGTATAAAAAAGAATGTCACAAAATTGTCAGAAGGAAAGACCAAGAATTCATAATTTTTTAAACGATCAAATATCTAATCTAACTCATGACACACACTATTAGTTTATATAATACACAATAAAGTATTTAATACAACTATTATCTTTTATATTTACCATATACGTATTTTGGGCTGAATTGAAATTCAAGGATTAATAATGCTGTTAAGCTTGATACTTACCTGTGCTATTATGATCTCTGGCTGATATTTAATCTCGGCTGCAGGTTCTGAAATTTAAGAATCTTATATATTTTGATATGTCATACAGACAACAAATACTCATGTTAATTCCAAGCACTTTATCAGTTACTACTGCTGCGATTATCCATTTAAATATGCTGAAATATTCTATTAGATATAAATATGCAATTAAATATATTAAAGAGTATTGAATTAATATTAATAGTTATTTATATAAAACCGTCTCAAACTAATGATAAATAATTAAACTAATTTGAATTTGAGTTTATTAATTCATAACTTTGTCTCTACAACCACCTTATTAAAAATTTACAATGATCTAATAGAGTGGAGAATCATGGAAAATGAAATGCATTATTTTTCAATGATATATTATGGCTTTTAATAGTAAAACAAACGATAAAAATGAGAATTATTATCTTACTTATTAAATAATGAAAAATGATATGAAATCGTAATCGTATATTAAGAATAAAATTTCAATTTTTATTTATAATACCAATATATATATATAATACCAATATATATATATATATATATATATATAGAGAGAGAGAGAGAGAGAGTTTACTTTTGGTTTTATAACAGAAAATGTATTTACATCTATCTAATTTAAGAGTTTATAGTATAAATTGGTCATTTAGTAATGAAAAATTAATTGATAAAGATTTCTGAATAAATTGTGTACAAAATTTTGTCATGAGAATGTGGAGCTCAAACTAAATATAGGATATATGTTGATAACAATATTTAGTGATAACTAGAGATGCACATCTGTTAGAAAAAAATTTTGGCATGAATGAAATGTATAATAAAGCTGCTCAGAAAGAAAACTATAAATTTAATATTCTATAAGCACATCAGATGAGCTGTTAATAACGATATACTGAAAGCATTTTTAAAAAGTTGTTTTTCTATGTTTGAATAAAATTCTGAGAGCACAGAAATATTTATCTAAAAATTGTGTTAACTAATGCCAAAGTTACAAAATCTGCATACACTGGTGTGCAAAACTTGAGCAAGATTGTAAGTTTTAAGTAGATAGCCATGAAGTGGTGGGAAAATGGTTATTACGATCATCATTAGGAATTCGCAATTCAGTAGAATGGACATGCATTTTTAAATGTGTGTGTGTGTGTGTTGAAATAAATTTCAAAATTGACAGGAAATTATACAAAATACATGTGGTCGGCTCGTGTGGCTCGTAACTACAGTTAAAGGCTGGAAAAAAAGAGACATCATTTATTTACTGCAAGTGAGTTTTTTAATAAATATGGCTAGAAGAAATTACTTTGGAGACTTTATTTGTGAAAGAACAATCGAGAATTTGTGTGTGTGAGGGGTGTAGTGTGGCCAACTGCGCTTCAGTTACGAGGTGCCTGTGAGAGCTGAATCAACAAAAGTGCCATTTCATTCGCTTGTAAAGCCTTCCAAATCATAGTTAAAGCAGTTAGAGAAGTTAATGGAGACCGCCCAAAGAAAACAACTGCATTGGATGACTGATATATCGTCTGACAGTTGAAACTAGTCAACAAGCGCCGTCTCAGCAATTTTGTTCTGCAATGTGGCCGAAGATTTACGATTTACTGGGTCCGGATGCTTTCACAAATGGGGCATATTTTCTCGCTGTCCTGATCTCGGCACCTCTTTAAAAAGTGGCCATCGGAGTCACCGTTGAAAGTGATGCAAAAGCACATAAACTGGACATTTCCTCATTGCAATATCATTTTAAGGGTGAGAATCGTTTCAGTGCCATAAGCAATTATCTTCATCTTGTGGTTTGGAGAGAGGTTGAGAGACAGTTTCATCCCAGTAACATCATGGGAAGAAACTGTTATGATAGCCCTGGAGTTCTCATCTGGAGGAGCATTATGCTAAGCAGGTGGATGGAACTTCACGTTTTTGACAAAGATACTGATACCAGACATCGCTAATTAAAGAAATTATCCTTCCCAATGTACGTCTGTTCCGAGGTGTTGTTGGAACTGACTTCAATTTTATTGAAGACGATGCATTGGCACATCAGATTCCTACTTTTCAGCAGCTACTGGAAAGCGAAAATATCACTTGAATGATTTAGTCAATATACTCTCCTGATTTGAATTCCCTAGAACATGTGTGGCATGCTTCGGGGAGATGCATTGCGGCATGATTACATACTCTGGAAAACACTCAATAGCTGATACAGAAATTGATTGAGAAATAGCCTCTCTTACTTCAAGAACTTTTGGACAATCTAGCTCTGAGTGTGGAGAGATGGTGCGAAACAACCATTGCTTCAGTAAAGTGAGGGCTTATTGCATACTAATTAAAATTTCATTAAATAATTATATTTTACAAATGTACAGAATCTCTTAGAAGTATTTGAAAAAAAAAATGTTAAAAATATCAACGAGGAAGTGTATGAACAACTTTCTATACATTTTTAACTTATTTCAATGAAATAATTATTTTTCCGACTAATTAAAGAGAACTCTAGAGATCACACACACGCACAAAATTTTCGCTCAGATGAAGAAAAATGAAAACAGTGCGGAATAAATTGATTACACAGTGTTTTAGTTTAGTCCAATACATAACTCACTTTAAATATTGAAAATTTCTTAATTTAATACAAGAAGAGGAAGTAATAATTTTGCTTATAGTTTTTCAATAAAACTGTAAAAATTTTAATGTATTTTTTATTCTTTTTAAATTGAGGTGTTTGATTTTACTTTTAAATTAACCAACGTATGTATAATTATTCAAAACATGACATGAAGCGTTAATTATGATCATATTTAATATCATTAATTTCTATTTATTTTTACAACCAAAAAATGTATTGTTTGCAAGAAGAAATAGACACAGTTAAGACTAATGTACGTATTCTACTCCACGTGTTAAATAAATATCCATTTTTTTAAAATGTATGTTAATTAAATGTTATACATTTTTAATCATCTTTATCTACAAACTTTTAGTGAACCAGTATTCGTTTTAAATTTTTTTAACACAATTTTTAAGACTTTCACAACTGTAACATACAATCATTATTTCTATTCAGCTGTTTTTAAAGAAATATAATATTCTTTTCAGACACTTATATATATTTATATTTTGCTTAGTTATTGTAATGAATATCAAAATTACAAAATTTCAGTATGTATAATAATCTTTAATTTTATTACACATTCTTCTTTCAGCATTATGTGTAATAAAACTAAAGATTTACTGAAAGGAGGAATTCTTTTAGAAATATTTACTGTGAAATTAATTTGATTATATTAACATTTATTAAAATTATTTACATTTCATATGAATTGAAAGAAAACATAATTGGCTTCAACAAAATTTAATTAAAATTACTTTCACTGAAAGGCATCGCTTTTATGCACTTCATTTAACTTACATTTAAAAAATATTTCTAAATTCTAATAATATTTTATCAATATTTTCAATGGTATTTCACCTAAGTAAATGTAAAAGTAATCAATTCAAAATATATATAAATAATTACAAAATTTTAGAAATTCCTTAGTTTTTAACAAATATTTTCTGTGAATTAATTTAATGTTTTTATGTAGGAGTTGTGAAAGTTTATAGCTATTTTCCAATTAGATAAATCTCTCTTTGATTTCTTCCTTATTTAACTTCTGATTAATTAAGCGAGTGGAATACCTACATTAATATTATTACAAAATTTGCATAATCATCAAATTTAGATTGAAATAAAATAGTATAAATGTAATTTTTTTAATATAATTTTCCTTGTAAATTCTATTCTAATACATTATTATTATTATTTTTTTTTTTGAAATATACATGTTTGTTTCAACTTTTCAAAATAGGCATGTATTTTGACAAATGCATGTTTCCAAATCGTAGTCACCATTAAATAATTTGTACACGTACAAAAACTTCTTTAATAGTTTAAAAAATAACGAGCATGAATAAATGTTCTCAAGAGAAGTCAGAAACAAAGTTGGATTTTGACACACGTCTGGATAGGACAGCTCTAAATGCTTGTGGGATACGTAATTGACGCAGACACTGTCAAATATGTCTTAGAAAAGACTCGCCACTAATAACATTGCCGCTTGAGATCCTGTTTGACTTTGATTTAGTTCGTAGTTTCATATGCAATTCTTAACGGTTCTCCTTTGGTAGTTAAGGAACCCTGCAAGAGGTAGTTGCTGTTTGTAAGAATACATGTTTTCTTTATGTCATTCAATATTTTCGTTTAAAGAGAAGAAAAATAATTTATTCTAAAAGAATTTGTCATAGTAGGATTATTATATTTTGCTCCCTCTACATGCATTTTATGTAGGGTGTTTATTATGGTTTTTGCATAAATTAATCATGATGCCAAATGTATTTATATTTCTCTTTCTTGAAACAAAACACTGGAGTTCTTTCCAAATAATAATTTTAAAATATAAATAAGAATTTTATAATAAAGATGAATCTCGTATTTTCATTACTTTAAACCTAATCTTTAAACTTCTATCAATGATCTAATGCTAATTTAAAAAAATAGCACTCTTCTCACATTGCTTTCTAAAATTGAATTGAAATAGGAAAAGTGCATAAGTAATTAGCTTAAAAATTATTCTGATTAATACTTTATTTAGAAACATTCAATATTTATTTTTTATAATAGACTGTATTTCTTATTCCAAATCGCATAAAAATCAAGAAATCTAAATATCATTCTTAGTCTAGCGATGAAGAATTTTTTATCATAAGAATTGAATACATTCTATGTATACTTGCAAGCATCTGATGAATTAATTTTGAAATATTCCACAATGTGATGCCTGAATGAAAAAAAAAATCATAACTGTACTGAAATATTTCTTCAATTGACACGTAAATAATTTTCAATAATTGCAATAAAATTGAACTATTACAGATAAAGTGTGAGAGAGTAAATTGCATTTCAACTATTTCTCATGTATAAAATCATATATTATTCTATTAAACAAAATATAAAAAAAAACTGCGAAAGAATAATTATAGTTTATAACAAAAATAATAATAATAATAAATTGAAATAAAATGTATTTTGCCGAATTAATTTAAACTCACCATTATTAATATTATTTCTTTAATAGTTTATTTTTAACTTATGAAATAATTTTTTTGTGTTGTTGAACATATATATATATATATTCTTTTTTTTTTTTTTTTTTTTTACAAAATTTAAGTATCTTACTAACCATTTTTTAGGTACAAATATGTTTCACAACTGCATCAACGATTTCCAAAATTTTCTTCTTCATCATAAAGTTATCTGAAAGGTAATTTTCAATGTTTGCTCGAGGACTTTGCTTCAAAATGTTCCAACATCTCAGCATATTTTTTCCGACATATTTTCGCCAGGAGTTGCTTAAAGAGTAAAAAGTAGCGCCAACGATTTTCTCCTATCCTTAACGATGCTTTTCCCTGTAAAAACCATCGTCAATGGCTCATTTCTTATTCAGCTTTAAAATCTGTTTAAACGATCTTAGCAAGGTCGCTATGCCCGGGAATCAATATTAATCATCTCTAAAACTTTTTTATGCATTTATTATACTTTTTTTTTAAAGTTGCATGGAAACAACAATCGTTATTTTTCTCTTACGAAGAAGAAAAAAAAATTTTCTCAGAAGAAAGAGTATTTAAAGAGCATACATAAAAGCAACGAGACTAAACACTGTATTGCTTATCAAAATGACTGGCATATATAAACCGATTTTCTCATGTTAGTCACGCTCGTTTGCTGTCAGCAAGTATACTAGGTTTTAAATTATTTCTTAAAATAAGACTTTTTCGAGAGACTTTTCTTCCTGCAGTTTGGCCACAAATGAGATGAAAATAATAAGCGGATTAAGCAAAATAATGGATATATCCACCTTTTATAATTAAAATATTTTAACTAAATATATATTCTTAAAATAATTTATTATTAACTAAATTTATTTATAAATTTGTTATTTTTGTTTGATTAGATGTTATGCAATTTTATTAACTCTGTACACAATATTTATGTTGGGATATATTGATGTTATTAAACAAAATGACTAAAATGTTATAATGAATAAAATCAAAATAGATACCTTATCAAATACATGTTGTATTTTGAACAGGAGAAGCCTGATTAAAAAAGCTCAACATTTTTTTTAAATATTAATAAAGTAAAACGTTCATGTTTTAAATTTACAAAAAAAAATAATATTTTCTTTATTCTAATATCAAAAGAAATATTTTAAAATCTGTATGTGCAGTTTAAAATTTGTTTAAAGAAATTTATATAACCTTTAGGAACTAAATTTTCAAAAGTCATATATCTGAATTTAAGGGAATAATATATTCCATTTTAAAGAAAGCTAAATGTGATTTTAATGTTGCAAAATGCAAAATTCACATTGAAATAGTTGATTCACATCTATTAATTATCATAACTTTAATAAAAATTTAAACTTTATTGCTTCTCTATTTTTAGACTAGTGATATTTTCCTAGAAGGCAAAAAATTATTTCAATGCAATATTCAAAATTTAAATTTATAATAAACTATAATTTCCAAAATTCTTAAGACAGAAAAATTCAGAAATGTATAGTTTTCACAATCATTTTAAATTTCATTATAACTGAATTTTATTTACATGCTTCTTATAAATTTAAAATTTATTTCAAATATAAATACATTCGCTCGCACACTAAATTACCTAATAGACGTGTTTCAAATATATTTATCTATCTATTTATCTCTCTCTCTCTCTACCTATCTATCTATCTATCTATCTATCTATCTATCTATCTATATCTATCTATATATATATATATATATATATAGATAGATA
>JAPDSC010054880.1:574381-624259 GCA_026290005.1 Latrodectus geometricus
TATATATATATATATATATATATATATATATATATATATATATATATGCGATATTAGAAATTAAATTACAATATTTTTTTATTTTCCATATTTTATACTTCTATGAATGCTTAATCCCATTCATAGAACTTAATTAGTTAAAAAATATATATTCTAACTAAACGAATATTTAAAAATGGAACCTAAATTATTGAAAATTTGATTGAAACGTAATATATTTAAGTTCAAAATGGAAATATGTTTCACTGCTCATTGAATTATTTCCTTAAATATGCTGATAAGTTTAGTAAGACGTGCTTGTATTCTTTAATTTTATGCAATTTTTGATCAGAAAGTTACTGGTAAAATTGGTTTAATTATGTTGAAGAGCAATCGTTTAGGGGACATAGCACCAGCTTTTGACTTGATACTGCGATTATGGTCTCGACAAGGCACTGGAAATGATGGAAAACAATACGACTCCTGAAAAATCTCCCACAACAAGATTAAAGCTCTATGAAACATTTTTCTCAATTGTATCCCAGATGTGCTAGTCTGTATTCAAGTAAAGTTGGACGAAAGCAGTTTAGTGCTGTGGAACATTCACCAAACCATTCCGGGGCAGTTTTAAAGACATTGCATAACCTTACGAAAAGGCAATCACAGTAGTGGACTATCAAAAAGAAATATTTGTTGATGATTGTCAAAATAATCCTGGTAACGTTCACCTGATTCCAGATAAAAAATGCCCTCTTTGCTAGATTAAAGTGTGTTCTACTAACTGAAAAGATGCACCATTTCATTTGGTTTACACATTACACATTATCTATTTTCGGCGTGTACCGAAATGAATATTAGTTTATTAAGTCACAATATTTTTTCACATATTTATAGTCCTCTGCTGATATATTAATGCCAATTCTAATTGTTGCTCTTTTCTTATTGCAAACAGCAGAGATCCTCTCACACAACGATAATCCTTATAATCCTTTCCGAGGAAAGGATTTTGCTCGTATAGTGGGTTTGACGTAATGACAGCCAAATGGGCTAAGACTGTTTTAATTCATTTTAACATTCACTATGTAAAATACTTCTTGGAAAGACTTCTCATTGATAGAGGGCTGTATTCAAGCACAAAGATGAAGAAAATTCGGAGAACTCCCATGCACCCACCCCAACAGAAGTACATCCAGAAGACAGAATCATATCATCCATTTCTCGTTTTTCAACAGTGTCTGGGATTGAACTCAGAAAATTTCAGCATGAAAAATGTTACAATCTCATACATTCTGTTTTTGCACTATCTCTGATGTCATGAGCAGTATTTATTATCTTCTCAAATTTCTGATTAAACCACACACTAGCACACAGTTCAAAATTTGCAAAGCAAGCACGAGTTATGCCTAAATGTTGTACCTAAATCAATTGCTCTTTGATGCATATGTATACAATTTAATACTGATACTAACAAATTACTTAGTTATAAAAATGAATATAAGTATGCAAATATTAAGTTATAAGTAATTTCTTATAAAGCATGAAAATAAAAAGTGACATATAATGATAAAATGTAATATTTCACAATTTTCTGTGATTTATTTTTTTATGTAGTTTTCATTTATTAATATATATTGAACAAATAAATACACCTTTATTTAACCAATAGAGAGCTTAATTCTTATTATTACATCAAAACACAACATAAATATTATTTCCTTTTCTAAGATAGCATGTGGAAATTTACTTTCATTCTCAAACTGTAACTATCTGCTTGCGAAATACAGCAAGATTTTTAAGTTGTTTACTTATTGACATAATTAATAAATTGCAATGTATTGTTTGCGTATTTTAAAATTTATAATTGCTAAAAAATTAAATTCTCTCTAGCTTATGAATCACAGAAAACTAAAACTTATTTTTTATAATTAAAAAATGAAAATTATTTTCTTTTGAAAAATTATTTACTTATTTTGAAGCAAAGACATGTTTAAATTTAATCTTATTTCATGTTATAAAAAGACATAAAATAATACGATTCCCTGAACTGTTGCCTCACTTTTTAGAGTTTAGTTTTATTCACGCAATATATCTTCCTATAAGAATTCGCCTTTTCCGGGGTATACAAGTTGTTTGTTTACATTTATTTAGCCAACATTTAGGACAGGCAGAGACGCGGGCACGCGTATCACTAATAGATATTGATGATGATGACGTTTCACAGTTCATTACTACTCTTCGCTGCAAATGTAGAGTACTGTTAGATACCGTGACATGATATATGAGGGTACAAAAAAAACTATGCAAGCCATTGTTTTTATAGAAAGAGTAGTTGTATCCTCGAGTACGAGGGATTCAATACGCATCAAAATTTTCTGGTGAATTCATATGCAGCTTAAAGAATAAAAGTTAATGATCACATGATAACAATAAGTCATAGAAAATGAGTCAGATCTGTTATCACGAACATATATAAAAAAGAAAATCCTCTTTTCCACTGACATCATTACTTGTGCATCAATGAAGGTTCAGAAGTAGTTAACAGCTAGCTGGCTTTCTTCAATACTAGACTTGATTACGCAGTAACGCGAGAGCGTATTCCATGATTTAATGCCCGTGAAAACTGCTATAAATCATACCTGAACAGAAGGGCAATTTACGATAATTGTTTTCAATACGTCATTCTCTAAGGAGCTGAAATCATTATTTTCAGCATGCTTTAAGAGGAGATAGAATAAAAAATGAAACTTTTCGTTCAGCAATAACTTAACTGTTGAGGGAATATTATTTTTAGTTAGCTAACGAGGACATATTTTTTTTCACTGGTTAAAAGTTTCCCTTCCACAGAATTCAGTAGCCATGCATGAGGTATGATAATTTATATTTACTAAAATATATGGGCTACATATTTCTGAAACTTCCTTTAATCTTCAAAATTAAATTCAAATAACAGTTAATTTTATAACTTACAGTTAAACTGCTTAAAATATCATGGGCAAATTTTTCTGTTCTCTCTTTTCTCGCTTGCAATTTTAAAAAGGTTTATAATCCTTATTTTGAAAGTTATTAATTACTTTATATTATATAGATTCATTATGTTTCCGAGCTAATATTAATAATAAACCAATGTGATGACTCTTTGCAATTTAATGTACATTTTTAGTTCTTTATTATTCCCTATTGTAGGAAATTCTGGAAACAATTAAGATCCATTGTGTAAAAATGTTTAACAATTTTTCATATAACTCTTATGAACATTTCTATATTTATAATAAATAGTATTTAAAAAATAGAATATATATTTTTATAAATCCATTATTTCATATTTAAATGGATTAAAAAAATTTTTTAATCATCTTTATTACTAGAAATAAAGAATCAATTTAAATTTGCGTGAAAAATGTTAAAATGATAAATATTTCAATAAATATATATTTAATTCTCCCTTCCCAACATTATATAAAATTTTTGAAGGATATTTTCTTCATTTTATGTCAATTTAAAAATTTTAATAGATAACTTGACAATTAATGATTAATTTCAATTATTAGCAACACAATACCATGAGAAATAGTTAAAATTTAATTTGTCATTACGAAACAAAATTTTACAAATATAATGTAAATAGCATCATTCACTCCAATACAAATAAAATGCCAATACTCACATTCCTGGATAATTTTGTGGAACTCTTAAGAACTCTCCTTCTGTTCTCTACATAATTAATATATTTAGAAGTGTTATTAATTTTAAACTACATTATAAATTGTTAATATATTTGTTAATTATTTTAAAAGTAAATATTTTGCAGTAACTGTAATTAGTGCAAATAAAGACTATTATTCTATATTTTTTGATGGAATCTCGTAATAAATCCATTATTAAGTTTTAAATTCTCTCCTTATCATTTCATGAAAATACTTAACAATGATATATTGTAATTTAACTAGAATTTTCTTCCTTGTAATTGTTTGTCAAATAAATAACAATATCTAACTTGCAGTAAATTTTCACACTTACATTATTATTACACTTCATATATATACGCATTATAAATATTACACTTTAAAAATTGGCATTTTAAAAATGCAATTATGATCATTTTAGAACAAGAGCCTTGTTTCATTCTATTGTCCTGATACGAATGCGCATTCCACTTCAGATAATGATGCACTACCAATCACTTGTAACGGGTAACCTGTAAGTAATACTTTTGAATCACGATTACTAGATTCTGCTACCGAAACTATCTCCCAATATATATCATCCCGTGGAAGTGAATGAAGCTTTGATGATCTGAGTTTAGACAGGGATTGGTTACTCGAGATATAAGCCGGGATAGCCATCTCTCACTGTGATTTGTCTAAACTAGTAGACATCCTCTCTAATACAAGATTATAAATGAGGTTGGACACCGTTCCCCAAAGCGGAAGCGAGTTGTACAATCTGAGAAGATGAATGGACGATTTTCCATAAATCTGGAAATTTCATGATCTGCACTTTAACTCCAAATATGATTCCTACATCAATTAAGGCTTTAATAAATTGTTGTGCCACGCACTTTATAAGGAATTGAACACCGATGAAGGAAATTTTAATGATATTTTGGACTATGAATTTTTAAAGAATACAAAATCATAATAGGACTGTATAGTTACGTAACATTTTACTTAGAAATTATAAAACGCTTCACTGTTTACTGAATTCTGTTCATTATGTCTTATTTGTTTATTTATTATTTTAATTAATTGACTTTATTATTCACGAATAATATATTTTTTAACTAACTATTAATACATTTTTCACTACATTATATCACTTTACATTGATATTATATATATGACTCAATTTTGTATTGTAAGTTAATTTGATATGAAATGATTAAAGATTTTGGGCTAGTTGATACTAAATCAACTTCACTTTACTTTTCATCATCTTGCACAACATCGCTTACAGTTAGTTGTGTAATATTGTATTTGAATTTTTAAAGCTGAAATATGTTTATTTCCTTACTCATTATCTTCATAATTAAAACGAATAGATTAATAATGTGAACATTTTGTTTTGCAAATTCGTTACTTTTATTTATTTACTTACTATTATTATTTTAAAATATCAATTTCCGTTAGATAATTCAGGTGAAAATTCTTGTTAGTGAAAGATGAGATTTCAGTAATAAATAAACTATGTGGAGATAGATGACAGCAAATCTCAACATAAAACTTAAGAGCCGTTAGTTCTTGAATAATAATTGCGAATACTAATTAGCTGGTTTGTATTACAAATTGTTAAGTAGAAAAAGAATTTTTTTAATCTGGTTTGTTTAGTGAGGGCAATAACTTATTGTTCTTAGTTAAAAATCAAAATTTGTTGTAGTTTATGTAGCATAATCTTTTTACAATATTTATCTAATATGTATCTTGGCAAGCAGCTGAATTCTTTGATTTAAATCAGAATTCCTTAGGGAAAAAACTTCGCTTGCTAGTAAAATTATTTAATGGTTGGGAAAGAAAACAAAATTATTGTTAAAGCTCATATACACATTATATTTAATGAACTGTAAACAATATTTGACACCATCTGCATTGTAATAATATTAAAATATAAATAATATTTGTAACTTTTATTTCTTACATCATTTTAGCTTTCTTGATTTATAATTACTTGTACGACGATCTTATAGGAGGTAAATTTGTGAAAGTCATTGTAAGATGAAAATTCATGCTCACATGACAAAATAAATAGCTGCGAAATGAACTCATAGGATAGATCTATTACACTTCAGGAGAACATCCAATGATTTTATTTAATAATTAGTTGTAAGTCATTTATTATTGTTTTCACTGATTGGTTAATTTATAATATTTCATTAAACTGTAATTTGTGCTTGATATTTTGAAATAATTTTAATTTTTTCTTTACAGATGCGCAAGACCAGGAATATAGATAGTAGAATATTTCGAGCAGGAATGTCTAGTTGAAGTTTAATGCAAATTATCATATTTGTGTGTTTAATATTTTAGTAGATGACTGGTTACTATAATGAAAATTATCGGTAAAAAGATATAAATTAAACTATAAATAATGTGTTTAGAAGTATTGCGATATTCAGAAATTGTGTAGAAAAAACTATTTGTAGGCGGGCTTTTCACTAAGTGTTAGTTGAAATTGTTCTGCTGATTTCTTCAGTTTCAACTCTTGAATAAAAATAATTTATCTATTTTAATTATAAACAGAGTTAAAACAATTCATATTTAAAAAATACATTTTACTTCTTGAACTTGAATTTCCTTCTTGTTTATATTCCAGTGTTTTTTCACATTTTCCTACATTTACATGGTATTCAAAAGTCATATGGTTCTGTAGTGGGTTGATGGGAAAGCAGATAATGTTGACTTATAAATCTTGTCACAGTTCCATTTTAGAAATCCCAAAGTGAAATTATTTTTGAATGTAAACAACACATATTTTTGCCATGGATTTGTGATCCGGTCGCAATTCTGCATTAAAAATCTATTTTAAGCAAATAGGTTGCAATTATATTTGTTGCAATTCGGCATAAAAATCTATATTAAACTTTTCATATATAAAATAAACGCCATTTGCATATAAAGGAAAATAATCGTAACCGAAATTTCAGAGCGTAAAAAATTATTTCGATTGGAAAGTAATTCATGGCAGTTTTTAATTTCGAACGTTTGTGATAAGTCAATGTGTGAAAGCCTTTCATAAGTATCATTACTGATTTAGGACCACGGACATAAAGACCAATGCGTACGCCGAGTTCATATAGTATTGCATTTTTTGAATGAAAGATAATTAAATATTGTAAATGAAAAATTCTATATGTAAAACATATAGATTTTAAACAAATCTTGTGTTATGTGCGATTGTAAAAATTATAGAATTCAAAGAGCATATTCAGAATTTCCTCATAAACTTGACAATTGCTAACTATTTTAAAGTTTAACTATACAGAGAACAGTAGCTTGGTAAATGCCATACTTTCAGAAGATTTATTTAAAAAATTATTGGAGTGTAAATAAATTATCCCAGTACAAAAACGTACCTTTAAATTAAGGAAATAAAAAAGGTATTAAAAAGTAAACTACATTAAATGTTATTGTTTTATAAAGTATAATATCATGAAATTCTTTAAGGTCTTTCATATGTTCACCGTCATATGTTAACTAAGAAGTTTTACTAATATGGTATATTTTACTGATGATCAGATAACAAGTGTCTAATTCCACTATCCTATTTTTTTCACTAATTTCTTTCAAAGTTTGGAGTGATAGTTCAGTGTATCAAAAAATAGCATCGCCATACTAACAATTAGTAAGTAGTTTAAGACTATGAAAAAATCCAACATCTTAGAGAAAGTATTGCGACACTGAGTTGAAAAATGTATTTATTTAATTTTACTTATTTAGTTTGTCTTTATTTAGTACGCCTTGTGGGCTACAAATCGTGTCTATTGATTCAAGATCGAAGGAATTCAATTTCACAAAACTCTGAGCTTGAATACCAAAAAATAAAAATATAAAGCATTTTTGATCTTCCAAATGCCATGAATTCCATAAAATAGCGAACATTTTAACGAGGACCTGCACGATGAATATAAAGATAAAGGGTAGGACTTCCATTCATTGAAAATCAGCCTAGATAACAGGCTAGTTTAAATAACCTAGGCTCTGGAGTCAAATCAATGATAACTTATCATACTGATCTATTTAAGCCATAAAACTTATGGCAGTAGAGATATTATTTTAATATATTTAGTGGTGGCTAAAAATTGGAAAACCTGTATAATGTGATACCTGTAAATTCAATGCCATATTTAAGATCTACTTTATATATTAATCATTACCCTATTCTGAGATAATGTAGTGATAATTATTAAAAAAATGTGTCATGTTTTAGAGTAAGTTATTATATATATATGTGTGTGTGTGTGTGTGGGTGTATGCGTGTGTGTGTGTTTGTTTGTGTGTGTGTCATTGAATCAATAAGTTTTAATATGTAGCAAATCAGATACCATGAGCCTGTCAAATTTATTTATTTCATATTTTTCATTTCAACTTGGATCATTTTTATAACTAACGGCACATAATGATTTTTGATGTTTAACAAATATTAATTTTAAAATATTCTGTATGAATTTTGTATTGTAAAAGATAATCTATAGCAGAAAGCATAAGATTTATGTATGAGTAATAATAAATTAAGGCAGCTAATGCTAACGATCAAAAAAAGCATAGGAAACTTAGAAATATTAATTTTGATTGTATATATAGTATAAACTTTGTAAATGAATTAAAGAAAGCAAAGTAAATACGTTTTATAACTTTTTAACAAACAAAATAAATATTACAAATGAAAAAAAGGCTTTTTTCCCACTTTTCATTAAACGACTTTATATTAGATTCTTCTTTTTATTCAAGAATAAGAATAACAATTTTTGAACATCTCATACGAATCTAATTCTTAAGCAATTATTAACTATTTTATTGGTTTATTATAAGGGTATTTTTTCCTGTAATATGCATATATACACTGCCTGACATAGGAAATGCAACACCATAAAATATTGGATTGAATGTGATAAAAATTGATACACAGACAGAGCATGCGTATATAAATAAGTGATGTTATTTAATAAAAGATAAATTTATACATTGGTGAAATATGCAGAAAATCAGTTAGTAGTATGGCAGCGATGCAAGCAGACACTCTGAGAGGTAGAGAGTAAATTAACTTGCGGACGATGTCCTGGGGGATAGAAGCCCATATGGTTTGAACCTTTCTCCACAGTTAGTCCTCCGACGGAAGCTGGGGCATAACAGACAAACGACGTCCAATCCCGCCCCATATATGCTCTATCGGAGAAAGATCAGGAGACATCACAAGGCAAGGAATCAACTGGATATTCTGCAAGGCTTGTCTGTTGACTAGTGCCGTGTGCGATGTTGCGATTTCCTGCTGGAAAATACTATCTTGCAGCTGCTGAAGGTAAGGTAGCACAACAGGTTGCAGGACTTCATCAACTTACCGTCGTGCTGTCAATATGCCTTTGATGTGCAGTAGGGGTGATCTGCTATCATAGCTTATTGCACCCCAAACCATTCTTCCACGTTGATGAGCAGTGTGGCATTCAACAATGGTGGTTGAATTGGCTCTATCTCCCCGACGCCTCTAGACTCTCACCCGCTGACTATCATTAGTCAAACAGAACCGAGACTGGTAGCTGAACACCACATCTGGAACCGAGACTGGTAGCTGATCTGCCATTCAGTCGTCCAAGTAGCTCATTGACGACACCATCGCAATCTACGGTGCCTTGGCGTTAATGGCAGTCTTCGTAAAGGGTGGTATGTGTGCAAGCCCCTTTCAGACAATCGCCGTGCAACTGTTTTCGCAGATATTGGAACATCCAAAACTGGCTGCACATAGCGCAGAATGTCAAGAGAAGTTGATTGCTGGGCCGCCATAGCTGCCCTTTGGTCCTGTTGATCTGTCCGTTCTGTTGCTCATGTAGATGGACCCGATCTGTTGCGGCTATTAGCATTTTGTTCATTCACACCCCATCTGGTCCAAATTCTATACACAGTTGATGCATCTAGGCATGTTTCAGCAGCGATGCGACGGTAGGACCAACCAGCCGTACGTAAGCCTACAATTGAACTTCTCACAAAACCGTCCGTTTGCCGGAACTGTCTTTGATGTCGTCATCCAGTCATCACTTCATCCACACGTGGCTTCAGCAGCTTTGAACTTCCCGAAATACTGGATTTCCAAAGCGGCAAAGAGATAAGACTGTTTGCTTGACCGCCGTTTCTATCCCTTTATCTGGCGCAATAATCACATAAACAACTTGCATTTTACATTATTTGCATAACATGTTTTGCTGCGTTATCTCTGAAATTTGAATATTTATACACCAAAACTTGATGGTGTTGCATTTTCTATGTCAGACAGTGTATACGCATTAAACTTTTTATATGTATGTACGCAATAAATTTAATACACATTAGCATAATTCTTTCTTAATTGTATTTTATAACAATTTATACATATTAAATTCATTTATTAAATAATATGAGTTAATTAATATCCTTATTCTAACTTTAGTTTTATAGTTTCTCAAATTAGATATTATATAATTATAACCATAATCCCTAATCAATAATGAATAATTAATCCCTTGTTTATCTTTATAGCAAATATATATTTTACTCGAGTCTTTTTAGTTTATCTTTTTTCTAAGTGTTTTTATACTTTAAGTCTTGTTATATTTTAGTGCATAAATGACATGTCTTTAAGTGAAACGTCTTTAAATATTTTTAAGATTTCTCTTTTTATTAATATTATTCTCAATATTCCAATTGTTGTTGATTAAATTAATTAATTTATTTTAAATTGACAGAGCCTCTTTTCTTGATAAAATTTACTCAGTAGATTTAAATGGACTCACTGAGGCCTAGTGGGCTCACTAGCTCCATTTACTGGTTCCGAAAATTTTCACTTTTTGAGCTGAAAATTCCAGTTTCAATTCCTCCCATTATTACATGATGGTAACTGTGCATTGCTTTTCCATACTTTTTCTATGGTTATCCTTTAGGGTGAGTGCTTGAGAATATTTTAAGTTTCTTCTTTTGCGCTGAATGAATATGATATCCTTCCGAAAATCATAATTCTCCGGATGCACAAATGCTTTGCAGCGAACATAAAACAAATATCTTAAATTCCTTACAATTGACATAAAATTGCTTTCAAACTTTAAAGTACTGTTTTATTATATCTCGGTGATTACAAATATATTTGTAAATATTTAGTTAAATTTGTAAGCATTTTGAAAAAGTGATTATTTACATATATATCTCAGATCTGTAAAATATATTTTTGTGGTATCTAATTAATGCTCCAAAATTTCGTGGGAGTTACTGAAGTGCCTAACAAATTCTTATGTGTATTTCCTTATCCAGAGAGAGATGTTTAAATTTAATAGATGAATTGACTTTGTAAACCAGTTTCTTAATTTAGAAAAACTTGCTCTACAATAAGCATTTTTCTGTCTAGAAGCTAATTTTCAAGCTTACATTTCCAGTCTGACATAAAGATAATTGTCTCTCTGTTAAGCGGACATTTTGTATCATTATGAAAAAAAATACACCATCACTTTTCAATTTTAATTATTTTAATATCCTGCATTGTGCATTTTTAAATTTTCATTGATTAAATATTTAATAGCAATCAATGTATGAGGAAAAATTAATTGGTAGAGTTAATTCATACTTATCATGCTATATAGTTGTAGTGTATTTAGTATCAATCCAGCCATTTTTGACTCTTAAATATGTAGTAAAAGTCTGCTTCAAATCAAATCAAACAAAATTATCGTTGATTAAATTCTTTTAATAATATAAATGTGAAAGTTTTACATAATATTATTAAAAATTAAAAATTTTTATTTAAGATTTGTTAAATACTGTTAATATAATTTATAGTAAATAATATAAATAGAAATTAATTAATTCAAAATATAAAAATTAGGATGATAGAGAGCCAATTTTATCATTAAAATGTAGAATATGAATTGCTTAAATATCATAAGTTTCTTTAATGGAAAAAAATTAAATTTTTTGGGAGCTAAGAAGATGTATTACACCAACTTTGCACACCAATTTAATAACCTCAGAATTATTTATTTCTTAAATTTAATTACTACATTATTTAGCCATACACTTGTATGAAATATTGTAAATTCATATGACTCATGCACGATACCTTCACAAGAATTCTTTAAAATTAACAATATTATATATAAAAATTTAATAATACAATAATAATTTTGAAAGAACAATAATATTCCTTTAAGGAGACAAGAAAACGAGTTAAACATATGTTGTTATAATATATTTCAAATAAAAGTAAAGTATCTGTTTTTTAAAAGAAACCATGCATATGGATAAAATGTATATAATTTTATAAAACATTTAGCTGAGGTAGCATGCTATATTTTAACTTAAAAATCATACGAGAAAATAAAATAAATTGTTAGATAGAAGTAAGCAATTTTTTTTCAAAGTTACTATTTTTTGTATAATACAATATAAAGTGCCCATCGTAATTTTTTTTTCCTCTTTGAGAAACAGCAGATCAAATCATTTAGGCTCAACAACCTTCTCATGTGTGTGAGTTTCAATATATTCTATTTATCATCCGAAACTTTTTTGGATGTCAGCAATTTGTAAGTGGAAAAATAAAACTTCTAGAAAATATTGAGTCATTTTGGATATATCACGTTCTGTCTTTCCTATAAAAGCTCGTGTGCTGTTATTTTTCAAGAACAAGTTTTCACTAAAGAAAGCGGAAAAGCATGTTTATCATAGTATTTATTTAAAAGAACATTTTTTTTCTTTTTTTTGTATATTTCTTAGAAATAGGCTTTGTTAAAAATATTTAATCACTTAGTGGATCAAAATTATGATTTATAATTCTTCAGATAAATAATTTGTTTTTTTAGGTTATCGTTGTTTTAACACTAAAAATAAACGTGCATTTTATTCTGAAACTTGAATCCCTATAAATAAATTTATTTTCTGATCAATTGATTCAGATAACCTTATCAATAACTTATCTTTATAATTAAAATTATATTGGAAATACAGTTATTATGTTAGTAAATGATGTTTATTTGCCTTAACTAAAGAAAATTGATTTTTATTATTATTAATTTCGGAATTTTTTTTTATCTTGATCAAATGATAATTAATAAAAGAGAGCATGTATTATATATAGTTTGCACTAATTGAGTTATTAAAAATACAATCCTAAGAATTTCTACTTATTTATACACTTCAGTTATAAGATCTATTATCTGGTGTTCAGATGATGTTTGTTCTTTATGTTCCATGATACATAAAAAGGCTGATTTAACTGAGCATTCCGTTTACAATATACTTCAAATCAGAATAAACATCCACACACATGTACGCCAAAAAATTGTGAAAACTAATGCAATTTATTGGTTAATAATTTAGGTATCACTTTTCTTTTTTGACAGCATAGATTAAAAATTCATAGGCTTGCTTTATCCTGTAACTTGCAGAAAGCAATTCAAATAAAATTGACAAATAATTAAGCGATTCTACAATTAAAAAGACTTATTTAAGATCGTTAGTTTTATTAATAGATTTGAAAAATATAATGATTTAAGATAATTTGATATTATTCATTCAATTGGAAAATTCGGCTTGTATTTACTATTCAGTGACGTAAGAGAATTTCTTTTATGATAATTTCTTACTTCCTCAAAAAGAAACATTTTTTTTGCTTGAAAATAGAGTTTCTCAATAAATAGTGATTCATCGTTTTGCCAAAGAAATGGAAATTATTCTGGATTTTGTCAGTTCTCTTATCCAGCTTATTTGCATCTGAGATTTTGTTGCGAAGATAATTTTAAACATTTTACAGTCTATAACGTATAACAAGAAGAGAAATTTTTAAAAAAATTTGATAAAGTTCATTGGATTGTGATTTTGGGGCTACTATAACTGTAGATGAAAGAGCTTATTTTTAAACAATGATCATTGGAGCACATTTAAATGCAGTCATTCTTTTCCCTTTTAAAATCAAATCGAAGAAATTTAACATGTTTAAAATTTTTTCTTCAGTAAATGGATAATTTTTCTTGAGAAACTAGTGATGTGTTAAATGAAATGCAGTTTATTTAATTTGAACTGAAATTAAAAGTTATCCAGAGTTTTGTGTACTTCATTATTAATTAAATAGATACTAAGACTAATATTTATATACATTTTGAATATCTTTCTAGTAAAATTAATCAAAAAAACCTAATTGTGTCAGATACGAAATTTAATTGATGTCTTCTAGAAATGCCATACTATATAAATTAAAATTACTGCAGAAAAGAAATTAGAAAGAAAAAATTTACTCTCAGTTCTGAGGTGAGTGCTAATATTCTGTCAGATTTGTCTTTGCCATAAAAATGAAAAGTTTCAAAAATCTACGCTTATAAAATAATCTAGATTTATAAATTTTCTATATTTAAGTTATTCGTAAAAAGGAAATAAATTTACGTAAATCAATGGACTAGAGAGAGACGAAAATCTTGTTTAGATTTATAAGATTCAAAACTTAACTGGAATATAATGCTATCCAATTTGATGTTGTATGATTTAAAAAATGTCATTATATCTATTCAAAAATTATCAGAATATTTTTTTTTTATTTTAAACTATTTTGCACAATCTAATCTTATCCTTTTATTTTGCTATTACTATTTCAGGTATTTTTTTCATTTTATGTTAAATTGTTTCATTGATCATTTGCATTTTACGTTGACTTACAATTATTATCATTTCTAGTAGAGAGTTGTACGAAAAAGGTAGTCAGCAGGTAACTTCATCTAAACTTTAAAACGATGACAATCGCATTGATATTCAGAACCTTTGTCATTAATAAAAGACCTGCCTTTTTAACGAATAATTTCTAGCTTGCTCAACAACAAGGAAGTTATATTGCAATATAATTTATATACAATCGATATATTGATTTAAAAATCTTTAGGAGCTTCTTCCTAAATAAGTAGTCTAAAAGTGTAATCATAAAATATAGATTTCATGTATATATATACTATTGTTTTTTGTAATTATATCATTCATTATATATTTACATTATTGATATAATTAATGAACATTTGACTACATTTAAAATGTAACGTAAACTATGAACAATTCTATGAAAAGGGATTATGCATGTTAAATGTCCATGAGTCTATTATATTCTGAAGGATTAATGCATAATTAAGTAAAATGGAAATTCATGATCTGTTTTAGAATATTTCATATTGAAAAACTAATAACATTTCACATTTCAACTTAAAAAAATGTTTTTACAATTATATGGAATTTTGAAAATTTATATTTATAAATGAACAGGTTTATAAATTATTTAAAAAAATGGAATATTTAAAATTTTATAATTATGATAAAAATTGATCAATCACTCAAGACACATTAATTGACATAATGATTAAAAATACCATCAAAATTTTAAAAGTGAAAAAAGTATTGAAAAATGCTTAAAAATTCGTTTAATTCATCATTTTGCAATTTCAATGATCGTAATTATATAAGTATTTTGTTAAAAAAAATGACTTAAGAAATCAATACAAAGATGTTTATTGAAAAAACCGTTTTCCTAGCTAGAAAATTGGTTTCATATATATTTATTAATGATAGTATTAGTATGCTTGAGCATTTACCTGGATTGCAGTCGATAATCTATCGTTCTAAATTCCAAACAGATATAAATATTCAAGTACTACATACAGATTGATTGAATCAAAAAAAAAAAAAAAAAAAAAAAAAAAAAAAAAAAAAATTCTGGCGTAGTATTTTATTTGATGTTAAAAAAAAAAAAAGAAGTTGAAGGCATAAGAATTCATTATGTATTAAAGGTTAGGTTTAGGTTTTCTGGAATACTTCTATTATAAATTAACATTTTGGCTTTTTTTTATTTATAGCATAACATAATTTTTAGAAACTTATACAACAATATTTCATGAAAACTTATTTTTGCTATCAAAAAATCTGAGAAACATTCCCTTTACGTTTTAATGTATATTATATCATGCAAAAATGTAATCCATATTAAGTCTGTAAACATTTATGTCGCTACGTAAAATTAGGAACTCTAGAACACATTTCATGTGCAATGGCAATGTTTATCGTCATGTACTAATGTATACGAAGAATATATTTATGTCTTACTAATCGAATTTAAAAATAAATGTGATACTGAAATTAAACTTTTAAAATTTTAAACAAAATTAAAAAAAATATTTCTTGTTAAAACATTTCAATTTATAATAATAGAAAGCTTTCATCAAAATTATTCTTTAAATATAATAATCAAATTTTGATAAAATATTACGATATATCTGTGTTTATAGAAATAGTAAGTTGATTCTCAGAATATTAAGTTACTATCGACTGATAAAAACTATCTAGTATTGTTATGAAAAGTTAAGGAGTAATGATATTGTTTTTACAAATATCATCAAAATTCAACAAATACTATTAATTGGAAACAATTGTTTTAAGAAACCTCAGTACTTCTTATTAATACCTAAGTAAAATACCAGTATATTAAATAATGTGCTCATCTTATATCAATATTAATAATCAACTTTTATTTTCAAAATTTTCTCATTTTATATCAATATTAATTAGCAACTTTTTATTTTAAAAATTTTCTATGGATTGTTGGAATTAGAAACATTCATCACTTATTCCCAAAGAAATATCTTCTTTAAATTGATGGTATATATCAGCAATTAAAATGACATCCGTGAGTTACATTACATTACATTCACACACATATACATCATAAGATATCCTATAAATATAATCTAAATTAAATAAACTGCATTAAGCAGTGAAATATCATATGCAGTAATTGAAAACAAAATAAAATCGTGAAAATATTGTTTACTAAATTCATTCAAATAATTTCTCAGATGTAAATTTCGAAATCAATAGTATTTCTAATATTTTATCTATTCAGCTTTTCTTTTTCCTTTACATTTTTAGCAAATGTAGCATAAATTGCAAAACTAATCAAAGGGCTTATTAATCTAAAATTTTTAAAATCATATTAACTCAAATCTTTCAAAAGAATATTCCAATGCATACTTTTTTATTTTTAATCCCTAATACAAGAAACTTATTTACCAGAAATGAATATTCAATGTCATTAAACTAATCAAACTGGGGAAAGATAATTTAAAATTCTGCATCTGTATTTTAATGACATGTCTATGTAATCTTAAAAGAGTATTTCAATACTACTGTAATATTTCGAAACAATCCTTTTAATAGTTCAAGAAACTGCAGATTTTCAAAGAAACTATTTTTATCACTACATTCTGATCAAATGTTTGTTATTCAAAAACGAGAAAATTTAAAAGTTATAGATTAAGCATATCATCAGTTTTATTATTTATAGTTTAAAACAAATCAAATTTTTGAAATTTTTTCATTATTTAAATTATATGCTTAACTTCTATTATTTTAGATCTATATTTATTTTATTATGTTAGATAAAGATAATGTCGTTTATAAATTTGAACAATTCATTGCACGAGAGGTACCAAATGAAATCCACTGTATAGATCTATAGACTAAAATACAATATCAGAAATTACTCTTATATACTATATATATCCTAATATAATTTCTATTAAAATGGAGAAATATGTCTTAATTTAATATTGTGTACTTTAATTTGTATTAAGACGTCATAATTTCTTACCATGAAAAAATTTATTAAACTATATTTCCAAAAATATCTCAATGTATAACATTATCAAAAGTTAAACGTTCTCTGTGTTTATAAACTACTTATATTCTTATTCATATATTTTTTGCATAATTTTTGTTTAATACCATAATAATGATGCAATATGAATAAAGAATCAAAAGTATTGTGATTTGCGTTTTAAAATTTTCATTAAGGAATTTGTTTTCATTTCTTTATTTACAACACTAATTTATTTTTTTTCCTCATTTTTAAGTATATATATCAACTCATAAAGAAATAGATTTACGACTTCTAATTTGAGCTAATTAATTGAATAATTTTTTGAATAAGACCACTTAAGACTGATTGAAAGCATTACTTTTTAAAATAACAGATAAATATCATCTTGAAAGGCAATAATAAACTAAATAGATAATGTTACAGTCTGTAGTTTCGCATTTTGTAGTATTGCGAATCTAATAGCAGGTAATTGTTCAGTTCACAATGTATGGTTATTACCTACCATCATTGCCAAATAATGCTTCAAATTTCTGATTTTGGATTCTACTGGATTGACCTGTGAATGGTAAACATCTATGAGACTGATTGATGTTCAAAATAAAACATAACTGTTACATTATAGCACTGACAAATTGTGTCCCATTCTCACTTATTAGGTGATGTGGTATTCCTTACCTTAAGAAGAATTTATTTAGCAATATTAAAGCAATGACTTGTTTTAATGGGAATAATTCAACCCATTTCGTTGTACAGTCTTAAACAATGAAGATCTACTTCATGCCTTCACTCGTTTCTGGTAAGGGTCCAAAAAGATCAATGGAGATACTTTCAAAACGTTAAGCAAGTACAAGTGTTTGCAGAAAACTAGCAGGTTTTTGGTTCGCTGCTTTGTATCTGAGCCGTTCTGCCCAACTTTTGACATAGTCTAATACATATTTTTGCATTCCAGTCCAGTAATATCAAGATTATATTTAAAAAAATATTACCATCAACTCAGCAATGTTCTCTTTCATGAAAAGGGACAATTAATTGTGCTTCTTCAGTTTCAGAGTGTGGTGAGTAACGGTACAGTACACCTTGATTCATGAGCTAACCTCTCTGCGTCCAATTCACAAATTCAACATTTTTGTTAATATTTTCTGAACAGTCGATGATCTTCTTTAACTAAAAATATTTCAATCGTTCCACGTTGAGCTCATGAGCTGTTTTTGATGGGACATCAATAACAATAGTTTTTAAGTCACAAGTTTTTTCATCTTTTTGGACATTTCTTCAGGTTCTCTCATGATCAGTTTACCTATATCACTTGGAAGTACACCATCTAAATACTTAATAATCAATAAATATATTTAAAAGTTTCATCTGTCTTTCAAACTTTGTTAAAGATAAAATCATTTCATCTGTATCAGGAATAAATGTAGACATGACAATTTTTAAATCAATCCGCATAGGAGGACAAGGAATGTGACTGAGATGTACAGCTTTTTTGGAATTTGATGTTTGCAGCCTACATTTTTCAAGTTCCAATGCTCATTCCTCAGCTAACTGCTGCTTTTTTCTTTTAACTTTTTCACCTTGGCATCTTATATATTTTGCTGATCTTCAACAGTATTATTTAACTTATCTTCAATGAACTCTTCGTTATCTTAAAAGAATGGAGATTTAATGATTTTGTCACGTAAATCAATGATTTTATCATCAGAAGTAACAGCGATGCGTAATTCTAATGCTAAATTATAGAGATAAATTTTCTACCCTATGTTATTATCAAATAGAAATTATTCTATAAATCAAAACTTGTTAGTATATATTAATAACCAATTAAACAACTATTTTCTCTTTTGAGGTAAATGTAAACAATATAGAATAAATATTCAAAAGGACTTTGAAAAAAAATTACATAAATAAAAAAAAGTTATGCTTGAAGAAAATACAAAATATTATCATAATATTTACTAATAATCATAAGTTAAAATATTTAACATTTGAATTGAGATAGTTTCGAAACAGTTGCAATAACGTAACAAATTATGTAATCCTCACAATCTACATTTACAACCTATTTATGCGATTAGTAAGCAAGTAACTATGACATTTGTTACACAGTGTAAAATTTGCAAAAAATTACCAAGTAAACCATAATTAAACATAACATAAATGATCAATAAGCAAACAAGTTTAAAAAATTAAAAAATTACACCTCTTAAACACCAATAATAACATTTTTAAAATGAATACAAAATTATACATCAGATACATGGTAATAAAATACTTTATGAATTTTTTTTTTTTATTTCTAAAGACGGCCACCTTTGAGCAAGTAAGTATATTAGCCTATTTGTGCCGCAACAATGCCGGAAACTGCTACTCATTTTATTGTTAGCCGGTGGGCACCTGTGAATAAAGTCACGAGCAGCATCGCCCACGCCATACCACCACAAACCCGTTTATAAGGCGGGCCATATTCATCCATCATCTGAGGAAAGGACAAGAAACATGCAGAGAGAGAAAGTACATCCATATCCGAGCCAGGATTCGAACCAAGGGCCTCCCCATCCGTAGTCAGTTATATTAAACACTAGACAGGTTGGGTGGCTTATGGAAAATTCATATTTAAACAATTTTTATAATACCACATAGAATATAATACTAAATTCTCAAAATAATGTAAAGTACCGCAGCAATGAGTTGCATTCAACAAAAGTAAAAATCGCAAATATGAATAACATGTCGTTTATATAAGGAAAATGAAAAAATGAATTCGTATCGTAAAATTAATATTGAAAACATTAAAATTAACGAATCAAGCAATTCTTGCAAATAGATAGATAGATATGTATGTATGATAAACTTTTTAATATCTCTTAAATACTTCTTAATTTATATATATTGCATGATGATTTTTTATACATATTCTTTTGAAAGAATAAGGCAAGTTTTCAAACAGTATATACATTCAACATTTTTTTAATATATACGTATATATGAACACTAACACACATTTTATTCACTCTTCATATTTAGGCAATTTATAATATTTCTCATTAAATATAATCGATAGTATACATAAAAGCTAACTGCTGAAATTTACTAAGATATTTAATGCGTAAATAACTTAATAGTAAGAATAAAAATGTTTACGAAAAGTGAGATCGTTTGCTTAATTGTTGTAACTTTCATTTTTCACACATTCTGAAATAATTTTCCAGTATGCATTTTATTTTTACTTAAAATGTCACAATAAAATATGATTCAATAATTCATTGTGTGTGTAATTTTTTCTTCGATAAATAATTTGGAGAAATAATACAAGAAAAAAAGCATCTGTAACGGGCCATTAGTTATTTTTTAATGGTTCATTTATGTGTTTTTTCTCATATTTTTCTACGAAATAGAAAAAAAAATTTGCATATAATTTTATTCATTTTCTTCGAATTGCATTTATACTCGCAAATAAGACCTTACTAAATTAGGTGAAAACCGATTTATTGATTTTAGCCCCCAAACATCATTCTAAACAAAACTTTCATCAAGATTAAACCGATTTTTTTTCTCCCCTTTCCTCTCAACTAATTTTTACAAAGCTCCATTTTATTGGAGTTATGTAAAAAAGTGCCAGACCCACGGGCAAAAATGGAAAAGCAAATGAAATCTATATTCTTTTCTTTTCTTTTTTTTAAAAAAATAAGACTCACTTTTATCATTACAATTTTCCCTGTCTATTCAAGCTTGAACTTTTTGATAATGTTAATGAAGCGTATGGATTAAAAAGACACGAGTCAACCAAAATTCGAGAAGTTCTCTTTCTTAAAATTTGATGAAAAAAGAGGGAGAAATATAGCATGTCTTTGCTACTTTTATCCGTCATTTTATTTTATCATCTTATTTTCTAATTTCATTTTTCATTCTCTGAGTTCTATCTTTATCTGGTTTACTTTTGCGTACACATTTGTATGATGGCTATGCAAATCGGTTGCATATTTATTTACATATGCAAATTTGTTTTACATACAATCATCATATATTATGAATGTCACTTATTAAAAATTTGGAATTTTACAATTAAATGTTACGTTATAAGAATTCTAAATAAACTAGTAGTAAATAAGTGCTAAATGATTTGCCGTGATTAATATCTTTGTTTTGCAGCATGTTATAGGAGTCATAACTTACCTTTAATAATGTTTTATTTTTAACAAAATATAAACTCATTTTCTTTTCATCAAAATTTAACATCTTAAGAATTTCTTAATTCAATTTACGTATTTTATGTCTCTATGTCTTGGTTAGTCTTTTGCAATTTCGTGACTGTGGGATCATCAAATATTTTATATAGTTTTATGTAAAATTGATAGCTTTCCAGATTTATAGAATGTGTAAAATAAAATCCAAAAGATTACACAGAAATACTCTTAGAAATGATAAAAGAAGTGCACTGTCAATTAACATTAATGGTATGTGATTACTACCTATTGGTGTCATGAAAATTAAAGCGCTAATCATTGTATCGAATGAATGCAAGAAATTAATATTAAGTATGTTCACACTTACATCTTGGGTTGTTATGAAGTAAGCGTAAAAACACACAAACTACATGTGTCCGTTTTATGTATTTAAAAATAAAAACTTTTATCTTAAATCAGTTTTTAAGTTTTCATTCGATCGATAAAAATATATAATGTAATTTTCCATTTTCCATAACAGTTATAATTGTGTATGAAGTAAATATATAATTTAAAATTATGTAATGAACTGGGGTCATTCGAACTTATTATAAATCAGCTACATTAAAAATAAGTGAACATGAGTATGATATCAGTTGCTTTTGTACTTCTATACGGCTAATTCCGCAATATAGAACTGAATGTAACTTGCTCTAACCTAATATTTATAATATCAAATCATTTTGAAAGAATGGGATATCAAAACTTCTAACGAAACCATGAAAAGCTAAAAGTGTTCAGCCCTTACTCGAAACTATAAGACACCTTATCATAAGCGATTAATAATAGCGAAGCTACACCCTGTTAGTATATATGATAATCATTATGAACTTACTGCATTTTCTATCACTTTACAATTATATTTATCGTCATAGAAATTATTCATATATTTATTTTGTACTTTCTAGAAATAATTTCACTCCTGTCTTGTTGGACGCAGGTACATGATAAGCAATAAAGTTATTGCCCTTGGGTTTTGGCATTGAATGAAGTGAGAGAAAGTATGTCATCTAGTGTGCCATGCAGATTAAAAACCTGTTAAACGAGAGTAGGAGTACCAGTAATTATAAAAGATAGTCAACTGTCCACTTTTTTCAATCGCAATTCGTTGTAAATGCAAATAGAAGCGTGAAAGGAACTAGTTCAGTGTTTTTTTCTCTAAGAATTCAAAGTGAGCTCATCAGCAGCTGCATCAAAAGGCCAAATATGTCAAGCATTTGAAGATAGTACTGTAAATGAACGTACTATAAGGTATTTTTTTCAAAAATTCAAGTCAAGAGATTCAGCTAATAAAGTAGTGTTGCTCCGAGCACTCATGTACCTTTCTATAATCCTATGCACCAGTTAAACCGTGAGGGGATTGCACAAGTAGTGACAAATTAGTGGAAAGTACTGGATGCCGAAAAAAATTACTTCGAGAACTAACAATAAACTTCACTTTCTGTAAGTTATTTTCTTTTTGCTCATTAGAAACGGCAAAACATTTATTGGTTAACATATGCATTCATACTATTATGGTAATTTGGGTCATTAAAATTTTAAAAAGCATTTTTCACTTGTTCGTGCACTTAAAAAATATTTTTATTTCTAAAAACATTACCTTAATTATACGACGTAGAAAAATACTTTCTATTTCAAATAAATTACCTCCAATTTGAACTTTTTCATCATTTAAAGTAACATGTAACTATTATTTTGAAAAATATCATGTATCACATTAAAGAAAATGGTTTTTATATTATATTTCTTAGAAACTGAGTAATGTTAAAACATATTCACCGTATATTTGATTACTACTTGAAAATAAGTAAATAAATAAATAAAAAATGCAAATAATGTAATTTTTTTTTACGTTAACAGAAATCATAGAGTAGGGTTTTGTAATATAATGCTAGCAATTAATTATTGCATACAATATCTGTGAAACACAGCCAAATCCCTCAAACTATTGAATCAGGCTTAAAAGACGGGCCAATATCTGAACTGGCACTATTCACTTTACTCTAGATATCACCATTGGTGGATATTACTGTAAAAATTTTAACATGCATAAGCTTTTTAATAATTTTCTCTTGCGTAAAAAACACGACGATCTTCAGTTGAATCTGTTATTATTCTCGTCTCGAGAGTGGCGTCTTTAACTATCGTATTAGTGTTGTCTCTGATAAAAAGTGTTTTTTAAAATTAAATAGGGTTTTTTTTAACTTAAAACATTTAAGCTGCAAAATATATAAGCGTGGCTCATTTAACATAATATGATTAAAAATAATTTCAACTTTCATACTAATCAGCAGATACTTCTTAGTAAAATATTAAACAATTGTAACAATCATAATAAATTTAAATATTTAGCAGTTTCATTTAATTATTAAAAAATCCAAACTCGAAAATTGAAAAAAATTAACTTATTTAAAATTTATCAAACTGTTATTACACATTAAACATATTAAACATTTAAAAAATGTTTTCCTCTTTTAGAATAGAGTGGAGAGGAGAGTGTTAACTCTGATGTCAACGTCATCACTTAGCCATGATTCAAAATTAAGAGATTTTTTTTAGTGGTTAAAGCAGAAGTAGGTAACTGAGAATAAATAATAACTGCTGAGACCATAATAACCAATAATTGCTGTTAGACTATGGCAACCTGGCTGAGAAATGCATAGTTCTGGAAATAGCAGGTTCGACACCTGTCCTAGTCAATGATCGATACGTTGAGTATGCCTAGACTCATCAGTTACTTCGTAGTAACTAATGAGGCTAGCTCCATTCAACATTTGACTTCGGTGGCCTAGTTAGTTGGGCTTCGTTCTCATTGTGAGAATGTAGTAAGTTCCAAAGATATTTCTTATTCACTAGAAGCGGAAATTGCACTTTAAATTAGTCGTTGTTGCAATGTCCTTAAAGAAAAATAATACCTCTAGCCGTAGCAAGTCATATGTTGAGGGTCTTCTACTTTGTCTTTGCATGCTCAATCTCTCACACTGTTGGATCAACTGTCCCTCCTCAGTCGTGACATGTTGTCGATAAAATCTGCTAACATGTATGTCAACTTCCTTACTTGACAAAAGTTCAAAATTACGATGGTGTTCGCTTCGTTTTATGACTTTGTGGCTAAATTGGCAGGTATCACTTATTTTTACTCCTTAAAATGTAATTTTTTTTTATAGTGAAACCACCATGTTATTTTGACATATAAATATTCAAATGTTAAACATTTTAAATGTGATTATTAAAAATTTCTTGGAAGTAAAATAAATAAATTCTACTTAAACTTTTATTTTCTCAGTTTCTTAATGAAGGAAACATTGTTTATTTTTACAAAGCTTTCCTAAAATTTGAATAGTTTCTCAATCCATTGTTTCCTTTTTACTGTTTTTACTTTATAAAGAATTGCATGGCACAAATACTAACATTATTTTTGTAATTTGAAATTCAAATTTTACCCCTTGAAAATTTAGATTTGCAAATAATGAAACTAAATTGCAATTTCAATAAATATTTAGAAAATTGTTATTAATAATATTTGCAGTTTTTACCATTATACATTAAATAAAAATATCCTTGATAAAAACTACCACAACAATAGTTTGTTTCAAATTATGTATTCATTAGATTTCATAATGTAATGTTATATGTAGTAATATTATTAGTCATTATTTATTTAAAAATCATTATTTAATATTATTAATCATTATTTAAATATTAAATTTACATTCATAAATTTCCTGATGAATCATTGTTTGTAAGTCCTATTTATCAATTGATGTTTGTGATGATCTATTCAAATGTTTGTGTATACTTAAATTATAGAATTTTTATGTTCTGACACCAAAGGGGAATATTTTTCAGCATTAGAGGATATCAAAAACATCAGTTATCCCATGTAGATAATAATAACATCTGGATCAATAAACATGTACAATTCATCATGAAACAGCCGTATGATAATTTATCAAGACGGAAGGCGAATAAATCTTCAGCTGAGACATCTTTCATAGATTTGTTCAAGGGAAAAAATATCAGGCACATATTAAGATAAAAATACAACTCATTTTATCGGTAAATAGTAAGATTCATTTACATACTTTTAATATAAAACAATTTCTTCTCTTATTTTTATTTAAAATAATCGAGAGAAAGATTTGTAAAGAAAATAAACAGTTCTGAAAAAGGTTGAAACATACTTGAAATTTCATTAAATAAAATGTTTTGTAATGTGATTATCCAATTTTTCTGTGTAATAAAATATACGGTGATATTTACCGTAGCTTTAATTAAACGAAAGTTTACCAATTAAAAGTTGCGTAAGAAAAATTAAGAGTTTCTTCAGAAAAATGAATAGCAGAAATTAAAGATTTATTTCTTTTAATAATTCTCATTGAAATCTGAAACTTTGTGTTCAAAATATTTACTGTTTGATCTAAGCAACGTATTTTATGTTTAATGGAGATAAAAAAATAAAAGCTTTAAGTAATGAAAGTGATAGAATGACAATCATATGGAAACAATAATTGAGTCATTTCACTAATAACTAATTTGAAATGATTTAAATGAAAATTTAAAATAATTTTGCTTCAAATTTTTGATTTTTAAACATCATTATCTGTATTCTCGGTAGTTAAATTTTTATTTAAACATCAAACAGAATTTCCGAATTATATTTAATAGTACAAAAGAAAATATATTTTTAAATTCTTTGAAGAGATAATAAAATTTTCTGAACTATTTGAAAAGCCTGACTGAATTTAAACTTAAATAAATGCGCTTTAGATGCACTTATATAAGAAAAATTCTGACATTTAAGATTCAGATATTTTCTTTACTATGAAAAAGAATATCCATTATTTTAGGTGGGATTGAATACGATTAAATTTTTTATAAAAAAAGGATTACCAGTTTTTCTTTTATAAATTATCTAAATATATCCATAGAAATAGGGAAAACGTGCTTTTTAAATTTCATTTTGAAAGATTTATTCAATAGTTTCTTGCATACTGCGTAGGAAGTTAAATATTATTCAATGGATAGTGAAAAATGTCATTCAAAATCTATTTATATATTAATTTGATGCTTAGAATATTATTTCTAGATTTGATAAACGTAAGTGACATAAGTAAAATTTCGAAATGATTTGATATTTTGAATGAAATGCACTTGAATATAAAATAATAAATTACACACAAAAATGTTAATATGTAATTCTTTTATAAAAATATACCAATGTTCTTAACATAACAGAACACTGCCTAAAAACAAAGTATTGGATGTGAAATGCAGTTTTGTTAAGCAACAGTCAAGTTACGAGTTTAAACTTGATTTTATCAACCTATGTGAAATATATATACATATTACACCAATTACTCATTTTATTACATTAGATTACCTATTTTCTATAACTTAAAGTACAAATGCGTTATCGCGTCAAGGTTGTCTTTCGTTGTTAGAAGATCAAGTTTACCAAATGAACAACACAATTGAGGGAATCATTTCATCTCTAAAATCATAATTGCCAAATAAAATAATACTTATTTTTCACTTCATTAATAATTAATGAAGATTTCATCTTCGGATATTATCCTAAGATTGTATGCCATATTATTTTTTTGTATTTCAGTAAATAAGTCTTATAAAGGTGTTTCGAGGAAACAATATATGTTAATTACTTTTCATAAACTCAAATTTCATTATTTGCCTTTGCTAAAATCAATAGTCCTTTGTTTTTTTAATCACGTTACTATATGTTTAAATTTCTTCAAAATTTATTTTCCATAAGAAGACATGTTATTCAGTCCCAAATTAATTTGCAGGTTTCATGTCAATTGTACGCGTTTACTTTTCTTTAAAAAACAAATATTTTCCCTTCGTTGATTAAAAAAAGATGGATTTTAAGTTCCAAACATTTATTGCTCAAGTACACAAAACTTTTTTTTTCTTCAAGTCCATATTTTTAAATGAATGTATAGTCAGAAATGCGGTAAATTAAATAACTTTATGTAGAAACTTAGAAAAATATAATTTTGCACTGAGTAATGATTATTTTTTTATTTCGGAAGACATTAATGTAAATAAAATGCCAATAAGAGACAAAAATTTCAAATTATGAATAGAAATTTTCAGAATTATTCAACATTTTTTTAAAATTACACTAATATTTTGATGTCTCCAAAAACTTTATACAAAAGTAGTTTGATTTTGTTACAATAAAAGAAATTTTGGAGTTATCCCGCATGGATTTTATTGTATTTGAAACATATAGCGGGTAACTAGAAATAAACTTCTCCTATAAATAACATTCTACAGCGCAAACGGGTTTACGGAATGCAGCGAAATTTTGTACGTGGGTTATAAATGAGTTGCGCTTCAAAAACTAATAATAAATAAAAAAAGATAAAACTTAATAAGTAAAATGAATAAACAAATAACTCCGAAACGTGCTCTTTCTCTGAAAAATAGGAAGTTTAACACAATAAACAGCACAAAACATATTAGCATTTATTGAACACAATAAACTATGAAACATATTAACATTTATTGATTACAAAAGACTCATTAAAATTTATTGATTAATTTCTGATCATATTGTCATTTAACCACATACAGTTAAGGTAAAGGAGAAAAATAGTTAAATTTCCAGAATCAAGAAAAAATTAGGGTGAAATTGCACGAGAGGAGCAATTATTATTCATGCTCAGGGTAATATAGGGAAAGATGTTTCATGTGACCAACCTCATTCACCTATGAAATTTCAAATTGATAGACAGTGTGTTCAACAACAGGTCTAAATTGATCAGTTGTGAAGCTTTGTACATGAAACATTATGGAATTATTAAAATAATTCAACTTCGAAACACCTCTATGATACACCAATCTTTTTAAATAGGCCTATAACTAGAAATTGCATGGAATTAGGTCCAGCGAACGTGGGCCCATGTATTATTGAAGGAGCGATTAATAGCACGTTCCTCTGTGAAGTGTTGGAACAAAAGTGCTTTCACAGACCCATGGATATGTGGATGTGCACAATCTTGCATGAAAATGATTGATGTAAGGACCTGGTTTTTCCATAATTTTGGCACCATAAACGCCTGCAGCATATCATGGTACTAACGAGACGCAGCAGATAAGTGAAAAGATCACATTCACTGATTTTCTCGAAGCAGAGAGGACCAAGGATGAATGTCACCATGGGTGTCACCATGGGTCGAAGCTCACCAGACAGTGACATTTGGACACTGTACGGGAATTTTAGTGTTGATCTGCAGATTTTCCTTTAACCGACTCAGCGTCTCAGAAAATTTCAAGAATCTGCGAAAAATGTTTCCTCTTTAAAACCAGATACACTACTTTTTCGTTCCACAGGCAGTTTCCTAAACTATACAAAAATCGTCGACTGTTTCCCGTTCTCATTGGGAATATTTCCTACCCCCCTGAAAACTGTCACATCGCTCAATTTAGAGGGAGGGGATGTCACTTACCACTAACTACCCTATCTAGAGTTGTATGTATTTGCCAGAAGGCATTGTACATCCCAATAGAAGTGGTTAAAACGAAAACGTATATTTTATTTTTGTATAAAACTTAAAAAGCAAAAATTATTTGTAAATAACTGTTTTTTGTGTAATTGAAAATGAAGATATTCCTCAGTGTTTTTAGGTTGACTTGGTAAATAATATGAAGTTCAAAGAAAAACGGTATCCACAAATTATGATGTTTTAGATTTCTTACGCAATTTAAATAAGAAAGTTGCTTGTTACATTTTCTTGTATATTTATTATTTTCGGTATAATGGAAATTTCTCTTTTTCAATGAGCCACAGAAGCTTTTCAAATTTTTATTACAGTGAGATAAAATAATGTTAGTAAAAATACATTTTCTCACATTATATTTTTCTTAACACAAACTAATTTTTATTAGAAACTTTATAATTATTTAATGCAAGTAAATAAATATTTTTCAAACTCTTTCAATATTATAGTACTTTCAGCACACATAGCAAGGCAGATTTAGACTATACGTTTATATAATTCAACAGTCTAAACGAATTAGAAATATATTAAAATTATTAATTTATTTAATTTTTTTTAGCAAAAATAAAAATATATATTACTTATGCTCTTTCTTCATAGATAAAGTTTTTTTTTATTTATTTTTTTTTTTCAAAAGCGTTAAAGCCCAAATTTATTTGCTAAATTAATTTTTTCTAATCTTAACTGAACAACCTTAGATAAAATATCACTTGCTACAATACATGAAAATTAACTTCATTTGTCAATCTGAATTGAAATATATATCAGTGCATGTAATAATAAGAAGCTTAAAGTGTTACGTTTAATTTATTCCAATATAAATGGAATATTTGGTTCACAAGTGCATTATTCGAGTTATTTTTTAAATATTAATCTAGCGTTTATGAACTGTACTTTATGTATAACTATAAATAAAAACAAAAGAATCCTTTAAGTATAATTTTAAAGAAAAACAAAAGAATCCTTTATGTATAATTATAAATAAAAACAAATCAATCTTTACAACTTAATTTGGCAAAATTACTGTAGGAAAAAAACTAATAAATTTATAACGAGTTTCTATTGACTTATATTTAATTTTACATAATATAATGTATAATAAAGTGCTAAGAGGCTATTATTACTCCATTATAAAAATATTTTTATGAAAAGTTCTTGCATTAGTAATATTTTATTGTATTACAAATGCAAAAACTTTATATAATTATCATATATCTCAACTATATAAAGTTTCCTAATTAAAGAGACTTTATTAATAATCTTATTAATTGAGAATTGTTAATATTCTTTTCAAATTTTTCTTTTTTTTAATTGATTAGAGACTTATTTTATTGTCATTCATAAAAAAATGTTCCATTTTTATTTTTATAAAAAAAAATTGTCTTTTCTTTAAATAGAAAACTATATACAATATAATTTTAAAATCTTTTTTTATGCTTTGTTTTTAGGATTTGATTCATTAGATTTTAGATTTGAATTTTTAAATTTAAAAAACTAACTGGAAATAAATTTTTGTTATACTTATGATTTTTATTGATCTAAATTTCCGAAAATACTTTTGAATGTAATGTAATCTGTTATGTAAGTTCTTAGTTATTACAAAAGTAGAAATAATCATCAATTTGTAGCAATGAATCATGGCGAGAAAGCAGTTTCTCATCTGTTTAGAATAATCAGAAAGTTTCATTTACATTTAAGTAAACATTCTCCCCTTTCATTCTTTCCCTGACTAACAGGAAACATGCTTAAATTGTAAAGGAAGTCACACATGAATAGTTTTCTCCCTGGAAACAAACTCCTCTCACGTATATAAGATTCCGTTTGAAATAGTTTGTCTAATACTTATAAAAATTTTAGAAAAAATAATTTTAGCCTTCAATATTCAACTGTCTTGATTATTAAGTTCGCAAAGGTTTAAGGAAATTTATTCACAGTAAGGATTAAATGAATACATATAATTAAAAATAGAAACAAAAGAATATTATTTAATTTGGCAAAAGCAGCAGATTTATAAGAAAAAAATTGATAATATTCTATTTTTTTCTATTGACTTTTCAATTCACGTTAAATAATACATAACAATATACCATGAATTATTTTTTCATTATAAGAAAGTATTTTTATACAAAATGGTGCTGCACTCGCAACATAATATTATGCGCTCGCGTGAATGAAAAACATTTATAAATTATATCTTTTTTATATAGTCTCTTAATTAAAAAGATTTTGTAGATAATATAGTATCTTAATTTAAAATTAAAAGTTTGATTGGGAGATATAAATTTTCTTAGTGTATTTATTCTTTCTTTTATTGATTAGAGATTTATTTTACTGTCATTCCTAACTAAAACGTATCTCAATTATATTTTAAATGAATTTATTTATATTTTTCATTAATATGACTTTAATGACCCAATAACTCGTATGTGGAATATATCATTTTATGTTTAAAAGATAAATTATGAAAATTAGTTTTTAATTCAAATAAGAAGAGTAAAGTAAATATATAACCACATTTTAAAACAAGAAATTCTCTGGTTAAGATTATTATATTTAAAAATTTCTTTTATACCTAATATGGATCGCGTTAAAAGATAATCATTTGTAAAACTATCGTATTAATAATTTGCTTATTTTAAAAATAAATTTTGTAATAAAATAATTATTTTCTGTAGGTTCAAAATTTAATTGCTTAGATTGTAGCATTAATATGATTTCGATTCACTTATACATTATTTCAATAGGATCATTCCATTTTACACACATTCTAAAATAAAAGAGCTAAAAATATTTTCTGCTTTAAAAAGTTTAGCTCATCTTTAAATATAAGTTAAAATTCCATTATTTTGCTTCAGAACAGTTTACTGTTTAAAACATTGATTATTTATATTCCTCATAAATCTATTTTGTTTCAAATCTGCAATAAATTTCTACTAAGGAATATTATTTTATTAAATATTATCGTTACGTCATCTAGAAAAATTATTACATGTATGCAAATAAAAAAAATATATAGAATAAAATGATTTTCACAGCAGAACAAAGCTAATATCAGAAATATTGTAGTTTATTTTTTAATCGAGAAAATTTCTAATATCGTAAAATTTTTAAGAAATAGTATCTTTTTAATATTTATTTATTAAAATAATGACTTTATATGGCAGGGGTGGCCAAACTTTTGGGATCCGGGGTCTACTCCACATTTAAAAAATCGAAGGCGGTCTACCAATGGCAGAGCTAAATTAAAGTACATATTTAATTTCGGTAACAAGAAAAAATAGTAAATTATGTAATTTAAAAAATAAAAAAAAACTTACTATCAATATTTACAAAACAAAAATTTACTGATGAAAATAATCAAAGTATTCATACATCAAAAAGTGACCATCCTATTCACTTCGTTTAGTTGAAATGTGGCACTGTATATCTGCGACAAGTTTATCATATTGTGGCTGGTACGAGCTTATTGCAATCCATAAACATGAAATTAAATGTTCATCTGTTAAATGCGCCAAAGTTTGTTTTTTATTCATGGTTGAAAAAGCAGATTCTCAAAGATATCTTGATCCAAAGTATGATTTGAAATACAAAATCAATTTGTAAATATTTGGAAACATTTCCTCAGAAATTAATTTCCAAAAATCAGTATCACTAAATATGCTCTCGATTTAAGAAATATATTGCATCTTAATTTAATAATTTCTTCCTCGACCTTGACTCATGTGATACTTATTAAATGTCCTATTTTTTCAGATACGCTGTCCATCAATGTTGACATTTTCATAGTGACATCATTGTGACAATGTCCATCAATTTTGATATTTCCATTAAATGGAAATATTATAAAATTTATTTATTTCAAGCTAATTAGGTCAGCGAATTTTCTTTCAAATTCTTCAAACAAAATAAGTATTAAGTGAAATCTTCGAAGTCTCGGTTTGGATTATGGATGCACTCTTCCTCCATGTTTTTAAAGTTTCTCAATTCATGTTTTCTTAATTGAGATACATACCTTTCCATAGTTTCTTTGAATGTTTTAATCGCGCTCACCATGTCCGTTTTATGTTTTATATCCTAAACCTTTAATCATAAATCTTTAAATCGTGAATCTTTGCAAAGTTTATTTTGGGTTTTAAAGCGTAGGCTGTAGTAAATTTTTATTTTAAATAATTCATTGATTCTATGTCATAAATTAATAATAAGTCATAAATTAAATTGTTAATATCCGAGGTCATTATCGGGATGGTCGTGTGGACTACTTAAAATGTCTTCGTGGTCTACCAGTCGACCGCGGTCGACGTCTTGGACACCCTTGTTATATGGTGTAACAGTAAATAGTGTTGATTTTTTTTTTCAATATAATGTTTCATTAAAAAGAAATAACACATGTATAATATTCTTGGCTACACACTTATGAGACAATCATGTTATACTATTGCCTTAAGATGATACTTCTGTTTTATTATCAACATTTGAGGTGTATGTAAAAAGAAATTAAAGTAATAACGAAATAAAAATCAATATGCAGAGAGTAAACTTATTAGTAAATTTTTTCTTAATGTACAAAAAAAAAAAAAAAAAAAACGCAAATTAAATGAGTTTTAGTCATTAAGGTAAATGTTATTTATTATGGACGTCACAACGATTTTACTATAACAGCCATGAGCTCTTTCACTGGAAATTAAATAATTTCCATTTACGAATTTTATTTGTTTATTTCAGTCATAACTAGTCGATAAAAAAATGCCATCAAAAACAATAAAAACTGAATTAAATTAACTAAAATGTAAGAAATAATTAGCATAAGCAGGAAAATTATTAAAATTTAAGTTAGAAAAGAAGGCAAGCTTGTTAGTAATTTAAATGTACATATGGATTTAAAGTTTTTGTGTAATAAAATCGCCTAATTCAATTAGCTTAGGAACTAAAATTAAAAATAATAATGTATAAACTCGCATTTTATTTCTAAAGCAACAAATTTATAGATTATAAAATTTTAAAGTTGAATCTTGGCGAAAAAATAATCAGTATTTTAGATATTTGGCGTAAAACTCAGGCTGAGTTTTCGTTTTCAAAGAAAAGTCTCCAAGGAGTGGGGTTTGAGTGATTAAGACCGATCAATCAAACCACCGATTAGGGGGAAAGCAAAAATAAGTGGTTTCTACCATGTGAAAATATACGTCGCGGCCGCTTTCCGTGAAAACTCTGCGACGTATCTCTGCCGTCGCAGGCCGCTTTCGAGCAGGAATATTTCGACGTATCCCTGCCGTCATGAGCCGCTTTTCAACCAGTTTATTGCGACGTAACAGATACGTCGCGGACGCTGAGTCGGTTAACCAAATGCAATTATGTGTTTTGATAGATCATTGAGGTAGAAATGAGACTTATTGCTCCACGGATTTTTCTAAGACCATGGAAGATTAACAGTTATTCTGTTCAGAAAACTGTCTGTTAATGAGAGACGTAGATTGTCCCTATCAAAGCAGCTCCTGGGTGTGGTATACCTTGCGCAGGAAGTAGTGCATTATGTATGTGAGTACTTTTCGGTCAGTAATGTAAGAAAAGCCTGCCTGTCGAAAAATTGCCCTCAAACTCTAAATGTCCGTGACTCTGCATCAACAGTTTTCTTAGCCCTTTCAACAAGAACCGATGTGGTTTTACGGGCTTTTCTGAGTTGAACTCCTAAATTTTTCGTCTCTTCTAATCTCTTATTTATGGCACAGGTGTTTTTAATGGGCATAAGTTTGCACCTTAATTTCTTTGTATGACGAAATTCGGGAAACAGAAGCATATCAATTGTTTTCGTAAAAGAGTTTCACCACTTAAACACGTTGAACGAAAGAAACCGTTTTTAGTACAGCTGGAAACATCAACTTAAACATGACAACGACTAAAAACGTTTTATACCCTAACCTGTTTTACATAATATGCTTGTTTTTCTTCCATAGCTTACAAATTTCCAATTTTTCACTTACAATTCGAATCTTTTCTCAGATTTTAATTTTTCTACACATAATTCTTAATTTGTATTGTTAGTATTGTTTTTGTATTTCGCTTTAATTTTGTTGTGCTAAATAAAAAGCCAATTTTGGATGCATTTTCTAAATTCCGATATCGCATTTCGTGTACCTTATAAAAATTTCTTCGCATTCCATTTTTTCGTTTGTGCTGAAGGATGCTGTATATAGGGGACGTTTAATTATTTCTATTCAGTATATATTAGTCTGAATAGAGGAAAGTCAACGAGAGTATCTAACTATAGTAAAGTACATTTTATAATAAATACGCTATAACATTTTAGAAAAACAGCAAATAAAACTAAATATATGTCCAGACTTTATTATGTTTTATTAACGATAACATGGAGACGAACAACATTAAAAGCATAAAGGAACCTGTCAAAATATGACATGGTGGAATATATATATATATATATATATATATATATATATATATATATATATATATTGGTTTATATTGGTTTGGGGAAAAAGTAATCCATTATATTTTCGGTAGACGTCTGTAGTGATCGTTATCTCGTGAGGTATCGATCAAACAATTTCAGATTTATGCTTGTTGGAAAGGTGACATTTGACACTAAAATATCCTCTGGCGGTTTTTTGTTTGATTAATTCAGTTACGAGTACAAGGTTTTAAAAATGGAAGACAACAAACAGAAAATTCGATACATTTTCGTTTTTCCCTTGTAACGGCGAAAAAGATAGCCGGGTGGCTAAAATTGTGAAAGGTGTTTATCGTCCTATATAAGACTGTATGGGTTCATGTTTATCGTTTATTAAATAATATCTATGCACACCATATATTGAAACTTAACTAAATTTTATTGCAAATTAAAGAAAATGACCACACAAAATATCTGAGAGAGAACTGGTTTCTGAGCTCGTTCTTTCACGTCGTCGGGGAAAACGTGAACTGCTCTGTTGTTCCTCTTGCGCTATAATTCCGAGGAGATTGGTGTTGCCAATCTTCAGATAGAAAGTTTTTCTAGCTGCTGCTGCCAACTTCCGAGCAGAAGTGTTTCACCACATTACTCCCCCCCAAGTGCCTAAGGCACGAGGAGTTAGAGATATCGTGGGTTGAAACGAACTCTTATGCCGGAACGCGTAGTTTGCACAGGGGGTTCTTTGTTTACAGCTGAGTCTTGAACCACAGGAACAGCCGTCACTTTCGGAGAGTTCGGGGAAGCTTGGGTAGCACTGGGAACAGGAACTGAAGATTCAGGAGTTTCAGACATTAAAAATGCTGGTTTAAGACGGTCGACATTGATAACGGATTCTTTTCCTTTAATGAGGAGAGTGTATGTTTTATTAAGCCATTTAAGCACTTGATAAGGACCATCATATGGACGAGTCAACGGAGGTTTTACTGCATCCTGCCTCACAAACACATGAGTGCACGAATCCAAAGCTGGGTGCACGAAATACTTGGGATTGGTATGAGATGAAGTGGGAACTGGTGCAACATTTCTCATAGACTCGCACAGCTTTTGTAAGAAGGAAACTGGATCCAGGGAAGTAGAGACACTTGTTGGCTGAAAGAAATCTGCTGGCAGCCGAATTGTTGTACCATAAAGCATCTCGGCGCAGGTACCGCCAAGGTCTTTCTTGTAGGCTGATCGAAGACCTAGCAACGTAATGGGCAGGCTTGATGTCCACTGGATGTCCTTGTGGCACATTAATGATTGTTTTAATGATCGGTGAAAACTTTCAATTAATCCGTTCCCGGCAGGATTGTATGGAGTTGTGTGAATTCGGTGAATGCCAAGGATTTTGTTGAGATTCGTGAATAATTTCGACTGGAACTGACGACCTTGATCGGTTGTTATGGTGGCAGGTATTCCAAATCTTGCGATCCAATGGGCAACAAAAGTTCGGGTGATGGTTTCTGCGGAAATGTCACGTATCGGAATAGCTTCCGGCCAGCGAGAGAATCTGTCCATCATTGTTAAGAGATAAGAATATCCTTCCGACGGGGGTAAAGGTCCGACAATATCCAGGTACACATGTTGAAAGCGTTGTAAGGGTACAGCAAAGGCTTGCAAAGGGCTATGGTTGTGTCTGGAAACTTTTGATTTCTGGCAATCAATGCATGCGCGAGTCCATGCAACACAGTCTTTTGAAATTGAAGGCCAGACGAAACGAGAGAGAATCAGTTTTTTAGTCGCTCGTATTCCTGGGTGGGAAAGTCCGTGTAGGGAGTCAAACAGAGTTTTTCGGAGTGGAGAGGTAACGAAAGGACGGATTCGATCATTGGTTACATCGCAAAATAGTTTAAGTCCTGGGGACAGTTCCATCTTCTGTAGCTTTAAAGAACTACCTGAAGTTGATAGTAATTGATTGAGTTCTGCATCATTTTCCTAGATTTCAGCTAAACGTGAGAAATCGGTGGCGTTATTATTATTAATGGCAAAAAATCTTGATAAGGCGTCAGCAACTGGATTGTTTGATCCAGAAACGTGTTGAATGTCAGTGCTAAATTGAGCAATAAAATTCATATGCCGAATTTGTCTAGCAGATGCAGAATTTGAATTCTTTTTAAACAAAAATGTAAGTGGACGATGATCAGTAAATATACTAAACATTTGTCCCTCAAGGTCGTGCTGGAAATGTTTTACAGCAGAATAGATAGCCAATAATTCTCTATCATATGTGCTGTACTTGGTTTAGCTGGTGTCAATTTCTTGGAGTAAAAAGCTAAAGGTTGTAAGCTATTGGTACTTTGGGACTGCAATACTGCTCCTATGACGATATCGGAAGCATCTACCATTAATGATAGCTGCTGATCAGGGGAACGGAAACCAAGGGTGACTGCATTCATTAAATCGCTTTTGGATTTTTTAAACGCGGCACTTGTTTCCTCTGTCCAAAGAACAGGTCGTTTGTCATTCTTTTTAGAATTTTTTAGAAGTGAATGAAGTGGGGCTTGAGTAGCTGCGGCTTTAGGCAAGAACCGACGATAAAAATTTAACATAGCTAAGAATCGTTTAAGGTCAGATAGTGTTTCAGGCTTAGGGAAGTTAGAAATTACTGCTGACTTTTCGGGCAGAGGGCTTACTCCAGAGGGTGTTATTAAGCAACCAAGAAATGCGACTGATGTTTTTCCACGAACACATTTAGAAGGGTTTAATTTTAGTCCGTATTCGCGGAGTGTATCAAAAATGATGCGAAGGTGTTTAATATGTTCGTCTTCAGTTGCCGATGCTATAAGGAGATCATCGAAATAGGGAACGCAAAAATCCAATCCGTAAAGCACTTGATGTATGAATCTTTGGAAAGTTTGACCCGCGTTACGAAGTCCAAATGGCATTTTAAGTATTCGAACAAACCGAATGGGGTGGTTACAGCAGTTTTCGGTACGTCGTCAGGGTTGACAGGAATTTGGTGATACGCTCTTGCCAGGTCGAGGGTAGAAAAAATATTTTTACCGAAAAAAACCTGTGTACAATCCTGAATATGGGGTACAGGACACCTGTCAGGAGTTGTCACAGCGTTCAAGCGACGATAGTCGCCACAAGGGCGCTAATCACTGTTAGATTTGCGGACCATGTGGAGGGGACAGGCCCAAGGGCTTTTGGACGGTCGAATAATTCCCTGAGACATTAGGTATTCGAACTCTAAACACGCTGCTTTGAGTAATTCTGGAGCCAAACAGCAAGATCTGGAAAATACAGGAGGTCCCTTAGTTTCAATGTGATGGAAAATTTCATGAGTTTTAAGGTCATTTGTTAATAATAAAGAAGGGTTTGTAAGCTCAGGATACTCAGCGAGTAATTTTTCAAATTTAGAATCACCGATAAGTATGGATATGTTAGAATCTAGGGAAAAAGTTTTGAAGGATATGCCGTTTGAAGAGAGAGATGTCCGAGAGTAGATCAGACGGTTATTTTTGACATCGACAAGTAACTCAAAATGTTTAAGAAAATCAACAACTATAATTGGTTGGCTTACGTCAGCAATGACGAATAACCACGAAAATTGTCGCCGGAGATTTAAATCAATATTGAGGCGTTTGTTGCCAAAAGTAGAAATTTTAGTGCCATTTGCTGCATATATGGCTAAATTTTCAGAGGGTACGGTTTTTGGAGCATATTTTTTAGGGAAAACAGATACGTCGGCTCCTGTGTCAATACGATTCACCTGGCGGTCACTAGATTGGCCAGTGAACGATCACCCGCTTAGTTTCCCGGCTGACGAAAAGAACATGGAGCTTGGCACTTTCACGCTTTATCGCCGAAATTGACATGGTAAAAACAAAGGTCATTTGTACGTTCCTTGTAGTGACTGAAGTTAGTGCGAGAGCGGGAACTATCACGAGATCTGCTGCGTTGAAATGATCGGCGGAAATTGCGCCTAGGGCTACGGGAACTGTTTTCCAGGGCGGTGCTTAATTCACTAACTTGTTGAGTTAACTGCGCTACATGGAGTTCTAAGCGAGCCGTGCAAAATCTTGAGAGTTAGGGGTGATAGAATTTACATAAGAAGGGATAGCTAGATTGCTTACTTTGTCAGCAACTGCGGCTATTTTATTCAAATCATCCTCGCTGAAAGCGGCTAAAATAGTCTGCGTGTTATATGGCAGCCTCGTGAGCCATAACGAGCGTAAAAGCGATTCACCTACGGTATCACCAGCTAACGAACGCATGTGATTTAGTAATTGGGAAGGTCTTTGATCACCGAGTTCTACTCCCTGCAATAAGGTTCGAATTCTAGATGCTTCACTTTCAGAATGAACAGAAATCAGGCGTTTTTTTAAGGTATCGTATTTTTCGGTAGGAGGTGGTTTCTCTAAAATGTCGTATACCGAAATTACTATATCGGGATCTAAGCAGGAGACAACATGATTGAATTTTGTTAGATCGGACGTTATATTCGCGAGAAAAAACTGCGATTCCAACCTAATAAACCACAGAGAAGGGTTAGTTTTCCAGAAAGGTGGTATTTTTACCGAAACCTGTGCAACCTGCGAAGGTGTGTCTTCGGAGGGAGAATTTTGAGTAACGGAAAAATCATCAGATAAATGGTCAAACTTTAGTAGGAGAATAATTACAAAGTATACAAATCAATAATAGGGAAATGCGTACAGTTTCGAATACCATGATATAAATGAGAAATACAATAAACACAAAAAATATTAGTTATGAAATATAAAGGAAGTAATGAATAGTCATATAAAAAAATACAATAAATCAAATAATAAAACTCAGCACGATGCGAAAGGACTGCTAAAATTGAGGAGTAGTTTACGGAATATAGCTCATGGGGGAAAATATGTACAAATAATAATTTAACTGAAAAAACTTCGCTTTAAAATATATACACAATTTTTCCAAGAAACTGACCCCAGTGAATAATTAAAAGTACATAACGCAACGTTTAAGAAAATTATAGAAAGATCCTACCTGCATCCTAGAAGTTATAGATGATTACAATTTAGCACTAACAATCCCACGTGGCGCTGGAGTTACTTTCAAATCCAAGTAAGGCTTGAAGAATTAGCGTGTTCACTTGTCGGTCACCAAATATGGGTTCATGTTTATCGTTTTTTAAATAATATCTATGCACACCATATATTGAAACTTAACTAAATTTTATTGCAAATTAAAGAAAATGACAAAACGTCGCCAACACAAAATCTTTGAGAGAGAACTGGTTTCTGAGCTCGTTCTTTCACATCGTCGGGGAAAACGTGAACTGCTCTGTTGTTTCTCGTCCGCTATAATTCCGAGGAGATTGGTGTTGCCAATCTTCAGATAGAAAGTTTTTCTAGCTGCTGTTGCCAACTTCCGAGCAGAAGTGTTTCACCACAACTGTAACAACCAGTTACGTACAATTTTTGTTTCGTCGATTCCGTTCGGGTATTTTTGATGTCAGAGATGCACCTCGCATGTGGATACAGCATCGTCGAAAATGTCTATAAAATATCAAAAATGATCGAAGTTAACCGCATGTCAGCAGTCGTAACGTGCAAGACCTAAAAATTTACATAAAAGCTGTTTTAAACCTTTTTACTAGGTGAATCCAAAAGAAGTCCATAAAAGTCACGTAAAAATAATAGATTTCTTTTTCCTTAACCTAATATAACATTGAAATATTTAAGCAGGAATTAAATATAAAATATAAAATGTTTAAATATAAATAAATATTTATTTATGATTTACATATTCTATCATAACATGTTTCAATATTTAAGAATATTTCTTACTTCTTCTGAAATAATTATTGATTATGTTAAATGATGAAACTGAATAAAATAATTAAAGGTTATCAGACCCATAGTGACTTTTTGGCAGTTAGTTTCATAAAAATGTGAGAAAAATCATATTTCTCTTCTACTTTTTTGCTTTATTTTGGTTTTTCTATTTTAAAAATTAATATTGTAATTCATTTACTTTTTTGTATCATATGGAGATATTTCTAAAGCAAATTAAAAAGAAAATTCTCAATGGATGTATTTGTCTTCTTTCTTATCTGGCCTTATTTTTATTATTTTTCAACTTTCCCATAATTTTAATTTTGGGCTAAAAATATTATGGTATGAAAATATTTCCTGATAACTTCAGCTAGAAAAATATTGTATTTCTTTGCATGCCATGAAATACTATTGTTAGAAAAATAATCTCAGTAGAATTAATACTATATCAGTTTCCTGTAACGTCTAAGCTATTTTTTTAGCATATTTTCATTAACAGTAATTTTATAACCAAATATAAATAGGTTTCATCAAAAATATTTTAATATAGAAAGCTTTTATATGCAAATCTAAGAAAATTACAATAAGTAATAATAAAAAATTTTGAGATACTAGAGTGTAAACAACATTATGTCATATAATCATCACATAAAGAATGCCATAAACTAAGTATACATTTTCTGATTTGAGACAAAAATTATTAAAGTATTTTTTTATGTTAGCAATTAGGTTTGATGAATGTAGCTGACATGAAATACGACATTTTTTGATACTATATGTATGAGAGTGTGTGTCTAGAATAATATATATATATATATATATATATATATATATATATATATATATCCATTCCAATCGGATTGTTGTTCATATTAAATTGATAATCTAAAACTTTCATGTATTTTACCTCCGATTGTTTTTGATTAAAAATAAGATATATTTTGGTAATTATAAAACTCATTTAAATTCAATTTGGAATTAATTCCCAACTCTTGTGCACTTATATATCAGTAGAACTGGGCGAGCAGATATCTAAATGACCATTGCTATAATGACATTGATCTAAATGACCATTTACAGTGATATAGGTTCTTCGATTTGTATAGATAAGACAAATTGAAAATAAAAATCTAAATGTTATAATCTTTAATTAATTTTTGAATTTTATATTAATAAAATCTGACTAAATTTGGAGACCCAAAAAATTAGAATTCATGTATTTAAAATTTATAAATATCTATTATCATTTTAATATTATATACACAATATCATTTTCCTTTTTGTTTACATCTTCCAGTTTATTCGTTTCAGCATTAAATTTTACATAAATGATTCCATGATTCCAAATTATCTTAGAATTCAGACTGAATCTTTTTAATTATTTTGATTTTATAAATGTTATTTGCACATACATTCATTTAGAAATTGAGAATTATCAATTGCTAATAATTTATTTATAGATATTTCACTGTGCATTAATATTTCAAGTTTGTAATTAATTTTAGTCTCCCTACTTTTTTTATGTTGATAAGATAAAACTTGTGTGTTCAAATACAATTTTGCTTAGGTACTTGCAAAATGTTGATTGTAAGATGGTGATAAGTGCTAAAATTCCAGTGAAAATAGTTACACTACAAGAATTACTACCTATTCAATTACGTGATCTAATGGACTTTATAAATATAACTACAAAGTACATTAAATCATAAAATATTGTTGATTGGTTAATATGTATTTTTTTTTCTGTAGTAGAATTATTTACTCATGAATATTTATAAAGTAAACTGAATTTTCCTTTATAGGTTCACAAAACAAACCGGAATTGATGATCTTGATGCCAATTTTAATACTTTTTATTTTACATTTATTGTAAATCGAGAAAAACTAAATTTTTGTAATTTGAATAAGTTTGCTTATTTTTTTGCCAGCCAGATTGGCGTATGGGTTCGCTGCTGCACTCTTTCAACTGAACCGCAATTGGGTGTGGAGTCCGACTTCCTCAGTACACACATGCCATAGGAACCCGTTTATAGGGTAGGCAACCATTTACAACCCATTCATACAAGGAAAGGACAAAGACAAGAGAGAGAGAAAGAGAAATTACATCCATACCCCGACTGGGATTCGAACCCAGACCTCCCTATCCGCAGTCAGGAATGCCGACCACTAGACAGAGAAGGTGGCAATAAGTTTGCTTTTTATTGTATATATTTTATATTCCTAAGATTTTTGTCTCATATCTTCAATGTATAAAAAAATGAAAAGTAATTATACATTAATCATTCTATAAATTTATTCAAATCTTATTGATCAATTTCATTGAAAAATAGAACATTGACATTCATACAAATGATTATAAATGTTTCTCCAGTCAGTATAAATTTAGTAGTATGAATTTCATTAGCAAGCATTTTTTTATTTCTCTAAAGAATATTTTTATTATATTTTCGTTTTCTGAGGTATGAAGGTGCATCTCATTATTGTTTAAAACATTTGTTTTAGTTTACTAAAAAAACTTCAAATAAATTTTTTAGTTAGAAATTGTTTCTTTTCATTTATGCAATGCAAAAGTTTGCATTTCAAATAAGTGAAGATATTTAATGCTTAAAAATGAATAATTTAAGAGAAACTTTTACGTGTGCATATACTTCTATTAATTCAAACTAACTTGTAAGAATTTACAATTCGATATTATTTCAATTTATACATTTGGAAATAATGTAATTTACTAAAGTAAATATGTATTTAATTCTTTTGAGACTTATTCATTATTTAAAGAAGGATTTATTTTTAAATGAATTATTAAAATTAATGAAAGTCTATCAGTAAGGAAATATATTTCATTATATAAATTATATATTTCAGACAAAGTTATTTTGTTGAGACATCTTTAATTAACTTTTTTAAACTTACAATTAAATAATTTTATTGAAATTTTAAAACAGTGATAATACATGTGAAGCCAATTTAAACCATATGATCTTTTCTTAAGAATAAAGTACTTTTATTAGAAAACAGCTATGGAAAGCATCGTAACTAGGTTTGAAAATGTAAAAGAAATTCCATTAATTTTGATGTATGAAAACTTGAACATAAAAAGTGCATTATTCTTTTTATGTTAGTTCCAATGGAAAGACGTGGATAAAAAATAGCATACTTTACAAGGAATATTCGTCGATTTTTTTTTCTTACTTGTGACTGTATCCAAATTGTGCGTGCCATACCAAAAACAATTTTTCACGCATCGTCTCTAAGGTATTTAATGCAAATATTCAAATGTACCCATTTCCTTTACGATAAAAGCAATGAGAGAATACCATTGCACTTGATTCTGAAATCAACTGTATTCGTTTTCTTTAGCATAAGTTATGAACTTGAACTGAGAAAACTTACAATAAAACCAATTTGAATATATAAATATAAACTGAATACATGCATATAAGTAATGTGTTGATATATAAAGTTTTATATATTGTAATAAGCTACGTCCGTTATGTGCATATTAATAACTTAAAGCATAATATATAGTCCTTTACGTTTCAATTTTTGACATCAAAAATTTTAAAAATTTACTTGAAAATTTCTTTAGATTAAGATTATTGATGCATTATTATTAATTATTTCTTCTTGATTAATAATATTTTTCTTATTTAAAAACTGGTTACTGTAATACAGCTGTATGAAATATATATATATATATATATATATATATATATATATATATATATATATATGATTTTTACAAAGGATGAACAAAAGAACAAAAATACTTACTCCATCTACATACATCATCAAATTTCTATTAATTAAATATTTAAAGCATATAAATATATAAACTCTTATTTTACTTTTTAACCTATTTAAACTGAGCGAGCTTTTAGATATACTACTTTCTTATATATTCTATATTTTGTACATTTGCTGATTTTAAATATAAACATTGAAAATGAAAGTAGTTGTAACTAAATGAAAATAAAAAGGAGAATTAGAATTATAAGAATTTATGTAAATATAGATTTAAAGGCACTACTTCTAAAACATCAAACAATGAAAATGGCTTTCTTAAAAATGTATTCTGGATGATTAAGCTCTAAAATCAGTTTCATATGCACATTCTAGATTATAATGTGCACTTAATTTTTCTAAAACAATGAATGTAATAGATCATGACTGTAGTACTATTTGATTTGATGTTTTAACAATTGGATGAGTGTTCAAATTTTCAGTTATAAATAAATTAGATTAAATGAATTCAGCATTTTGTACTATATTAACCTCATATAAATTTTTATTTTTTTATTTGATTTTGACATTGTTGATTAAAAATTAATTATACAATTTTTAAAAAATAAATTCATAAAATTAATGATGGCATGAAATATATTGAAATACTATATTATATACGGCACTTTAAAATACAATAAAAAATAACTTGTAAAATTTCAATTCTTTAAACCAAAAAAGCGAAAGTTATTAAATGTGTTCACCCCATTTAAAGTAGTAAAAATAAGATATCCATCGATTTAACTCTTTTATCAAATATCATACAATATACTTCTTGAATCCTGTTCTGATAAATTAGTAAATTCTGAAGCAATTGCAAAGTTTTTTATAAAAGTCTGTCATTAATATTAAATTAATTTTACTAAAAAGAATTATAAAAATTACATTTGAGACTGTTTTTATTTCTTCAATCCGTAATTAAATTTATAAGGCATTCGACTTTGACTACCTCGATTTAAAATAATATATTTTGACTGTTAAACGAAAAGCCTTTCAGCTACAAATATTCAGCTTATGATATAAATTTTTTCCAAATAAAATGAAATATGTAATTAATTAAAATTTATACTAACTGTTATTAGATGCTTTTATCATCTATAAATATCGAAGAATAATTATAACAATGAATTTCTGACTGTTTTAATTCATTTGTATTTATATGGTGTATTTAAATCTTTAATTCAAAATATTTTAAATTTTTAAAAGTTTTTTACCAAAAATAATTCGTCGACATTTTGAAGTTAGTTAAATATAACAATTGTAATAATTAGTTGTATTCATTTTTAATGAGTTCCCTTTAAAAATTAAATTTGCTGAGAATTATGAAACAAAATGTTGCTTTAAACAGAGTGTATTAATAAGATTTATTTTCATTGAAAAAATGTTCCTTAGTATTCAGTTTTCCTTACCATAGTTTTATTGGTTAGCTCTGAAGGAAAATATTTTAGGAACTAGATATAACTGAGGGAATTACTTTTTTAAAAAATGTGCTTTAATTTGTTACAACGGATCAGTTACTGACATAACTCAAATTGGAAGATCTTAATGTCACAATGTTTCGTATAACGTAATTTAAAATACCTAATATTACTTCTGAATCGAATATTTAGTTCTATTTAAAGTCTTCAGCTAATATTGAAATTCTTATAAGTAATTTATTATTCTTGGAAGATTTATTATTGAGGTAAAACTCTACATACTGAGTCTTGTATATTATATAAAGGGTGTATTGAATAATCGCAAGATTTGAACTTGTCACCATTTATACAATAAAGTGTTTTCAAATTCTTATACAGCTCATTTAAGGTTAGTAAAAATGGAACTTTATGCGATGGAACAAATAGTTTTCATTTCTGATAATTTCATGGCCCTGTACTCTCTCTATTTCTTGATAAAAATTGGCCCCTATTATATCATGTGATCTAACACCATTTGATTTCTTTTTATTATATTATTTAAAATCAGTGGGTTATGCAGCAAACCCACAAACGCTGGCAAGCACTGATGGATGAAACATGCATTAACTATTTTCAGCTAAATTTATACAAAATGGTCTTGGGGAAAGTTTTACAAAATTATACATATGTGGTAGAAACATGGAGAATATTTGCCTTACGTATCAATCCATACATAACATATTCTATTTACTTTACAATTCAGTAATAATAGCAGTTGAAAGAAAAACTGTTTTCTACTTTATTTAAGTTTTGCATTAATTTTGATACCTCCTTTAAAAACAAATATACGCTATTTAATATTCCAACATGACCACAATGTTGAAATATTAAATAGGGCGCTTTTTGTGAATGAGTGACTTGTCGATGGACTTTGATACAATAGTCTATATGGCCTCTTTCTGAAAACACGGCTGACTGTTTTTGATGATACTACAAACTCTTACATTGAATTACAAAGAAAATATCTTAATTGATGAAATTTTTAATATCTAATTTTACATTAGACTACTTAAAGAATGAAAGATATGTATGAATAAATATATTTCTAATTTAAAAAGTAAGTATTGTATTCTTTATTGATTCTACAACTACTTTAAGATTCACGGAAATTGTTTTTGTACATACAATGCATCTTTAAATGTTACAAGTAAGAAAATAATTTTTATTTGTTTTTCTGAGCACAATGCAAAAATTTCCATTCCAAAAAGTGGGAAATTCTTAGAAGAACTACAGGGATGCATTCATACTAATAACGTGAGACTTTTAGAATTACTGTTATATATTTTCAAAGGAAGTATTCATTGTTGTTGTGAGTTTTCTTCTTAAAAATTTTTATTTATGTCTTGTATTATAATAGTTTTGCATTTGTATCCCTACATATTTGCTCCCAAGATTGAAATTTTACTATTTCTCCTTCACTCGCATATTTTGATGAAGTTACATTTTCTGATAAAAAATTGGAAATTTATAAATCAATGTATCCTTTTGAAGTATACCTTAATTCTTATGAATTAAAAATTAGAAACACAAATTTACATTAAAAAAGAGAATCGTTTTTGTATCTTTTTATTTCCTAGAATACTTGTAATTGATAGATTAATCTTTTGTCAGTTAATTAGGAATATAATATGAAAGGAAAGTATGTTAGATGTCAAAATTACTTTCATGAAAGTATTAAAATACTTTGTTCAGTCTTCAAAATATCCTGAAATATCCAGAATTCACATGAAAATAATTCATCATAAATAATAATAATTTAACATCTTAGTTAGATAAAATTATGCAAAAATCTGTTCTTATATTTATTAAAAGTAAAAAAAAATGAACTAGTTATGAGGGAAATATGCACTTGTGCGATAACACACAGACATCATTCATATTTAAGAAATTTTGCAAATAAAACATTGACAATTTGACAAATTTAATTTTATAGAAGTAATAATAACCATCTTTTTAACATTTATTTACAGAATATCGTTTTACTTGCTCTTTTTATAGCCATTTGCTTAAAATACAGCCTTAAGGAGACTTCTTCGTTCATAACGTTATAATAGTATCGTAGAAGATTTTCATGAAGACAAAAAAAAAAAAAAAATATGATTTGCTACACACTTATATCATTTACTTGTTATTTGCAATGATAGGCAATCTGATACAATTTTTTTTGAAATAAGGCTAAAAGTGTATATTTCACTCAGTCATAAATTAACAACAATATTTTCATAATAATATACTAATTATTATATAACTATTTTTCATAGAATATATAACTATCTGTAAACATTTTTGATTTAAAAATACTATGATAATTGTTTCAAGTTAACAGCTGTCACTTATTGAATTTATTCGAGTGCTATTATTGAAATGAGATATATAAAAATTTCCTAAAAGTTCCATGTACCAAATTTGTATAAATACATTTCTCATTGTCCTTAGTTTCTTTAACAAATGGTGTTAAATGCTTTTAATTAATATTTTTTATTTTAAATGTCATTACAAGCAATAAATTCTTAAACCCTTTAATAAAATTAATTTTTAGTATTAAAATTAATTAAAAAAAATTAGTTATGTGTCTTTTATAATAATGTATCATATGTAATATCTTTCCTTGAATTTATTGGTTATCTATAAAATAAAAAAGGAATCAAATGTAATTGTCAAAAGAAATAACATTTTAAAAATAAGAAACTTCCTTTTCTGTTAATTAAATATTGCAAATGTTAATAGTTGTATATTTATTCTGGATTAATCAATTTCGCCAGCCTTTACCTTTCTACTAACAATTACTGGTATTGAAGATAGGAATTTACTATGTTGAAGTATACCTTACACACACACACACACACACACACACCACACACACACTGCATTGTTCAGAGGACGAGTTAGATATGTCTAGGACGAGTATTGATTTAATCAGTTCGATGCTACATTAGGTGAGCTTCAAACTGTTGATGGACAGCTGGAGAATTCGTTGACTGTAATTAATAATCATTCACAACATCAGAAAGGTATAGTACAACTTGACATTTATTCTATTAATTACATATGCATAAAGTTTGAATACAGAGAAAAGTTTTGAGATTCATAGTTCGAAGCAAAATAATTAATTAGTGTGAAACATATCACCTGTTATAACAGTAAAAAAATCAACTCCATATCTCAAATGAATAATTTTATTGATAAAAACAATTAATTAATAAAGGAATTTCTTTCTGGTTTTTGAAGTAAATTAGTTTCAAGGAAAATTTTCTAGTATGTTTAATAAAAACAGATATTTTCGTATCAATTAAGTTTGAAATCAAACAAAATTAAAAATTATATATATATATATATATATATATATATATATAT